>WAAB01017473.1:105815-148471 GCA_013389865.1 Piaya cayana | reverse complement strand
GTTGTGCCCCAAGTGCAGGACCCGGCATTTGGCCGTGTTAAACCTCATGCCATTAGACTCAGCCCAGTGGTCCAGTCTGTTCAGATCCCTTTGCAGAGCCTCCCTACCTTCCAGCAGATCGACACTTCCACCCAGCTTAGTGTCATCTGCAAACTTGCTAAGGGTGCACTCAATGCCTCCATCCAGGTCATTGATGAAGACATTGAACAGGACTAGACCCAGCACTGAGCATGCATCAGGGGTAGGAAACAGAATATGAGAGAAGTGATGCACAAAACATCTCCCTCACTAGCCCACGAAGAATGTCCATGAAAAAAATGAGTCCCCCAGGCTTTTAAGAGAGTACGGGACCTTATCAGCATCTTGTAAGGATTTATCAAATGTTTGTACATGAGAACTATATTGCCTGAATGATTTTTTGTTAATGATCTGCATGGCAGAGATACATTAAATGCTGTATCGTGATTAAATAGTAAAAGTTGCTTATTCTTCCTGTGCTAATGGTCAGTCATTTGCAAGACATTAAGAAGCAAGAAGTTAGTCCATCTCAGGTACAGGACCCTTCATTTTGCACCTGGGCTTGCTTGTGGCACTGTCACACCACCCAGCTGCTGGCTTCCAGCCAAGGAGCAGTAGCTTTTCCATAAGATGCATCTCAGATGCTAGGGTTAAACTGTCTTTAACTGTGATTCAGGTTGGTGGCAGATAACAGCACATGCAAATTTTTGTTTGGCTTTTAAAGGTGTTGCCTAGATTAGCCTGAATGACTGCATTTCACACAAAGGGTCATTGGGCATTGGAACAGGCTGCCCAGGGAGGTGGTTGATTCGCCTTCCCTGGAGGTGTTTAAGGCACGGGTAGACAGGTCCTGAGGGACATGGTTTAGTGTTTGATAGGAACGGTTGGACTCGATGATCCGGTGGGTCTCTTCCAGCCTGGTGATTCTATGATTCTGTGATTGTATTCATGGAGAAGTGTGGCATCTTGTGCATGATGTACACCTATCTCCTCCTCCATGTTCAAACACCTGAGTTCAGAGCAAGAGGACTGGCAAAAAAATTTTGTATGAATTCACTCATTTTTTCTGTTATTCTAGGACACATAAAGCCATTATGGGAAGCAGAGCATTGTCGCATGACAGTATTTTCATCCCTGAGACCGTGCAAGAACCTGCAAGGCCAGTAAGAGTGTTTTCTCAAGAAAACATTTCTGATCGGATTAGAGCTTTACAGGTAATTTACACAACATACACTTTTTTCAAATGCAAGAGGTGGAATGTGTTTCCAGGCTTGATTTTTTGGGATGATATTTGTGGTTGAACATGTGATTAGTAAGTAGGATCTTCTGCAGCTTACGTTAAACTTTGCATTTGTTAATTAGACGTAACTATCGTGTCTTGGATCTCCTTAAATGGTAGTTACAAAATGTACAGTCATTTGACTCCCTAAGAAAATATCTAAAGTGAGATGTCCTGTGACAGTTCAAATGTGAAGTTAAAATAAAGGTAGCTCAGTGACCTGAGCTAAAAAATGTATTGGGGAAACCTCTGTGACTATCGCATGCTGATGTATTTTATGCCATGCTGAAGCTGAAACTCCAGCCTACTATGAAATTGGGACCTCCACCTCCATTGAGATTTCATGCAAAGCGAACAGAGGATGCTGGGACGAGTTCTGAAGATGATGGATTACCCAGGAGCCCTCCAGAAATATCTTTGCTCCATGAAAACCTAAATTCAAGCCCCACAAGAGTGAGTAGTTCTAGTGTTGACCAGTGTATGATGACTTGTCTTATCTATTTATGGAAGGCAGAATTAATTATTTGGTTTGCTTTATGTACCACTACTTTATCTCTGAACAATTCAGAAATATCTTAATCAAAATGGGAAAATTCTCTCTCTCTGTGTAAACAGCTATTTGGAAACTCTGTTCCTGTTAAAATATAAATATTGTGCCAGAAAATGCAGAACTAGGAAGGAGAGGATGGATGTGTTTGTATGTGTGCACGGGGATGCTGGGAGGTTTTTTAGGGACTACAGAGAGCTGCCAGGCATGAAAAAAAGGCTGAAAAATCTGTATCCTCCCTGGAATGTACTGATATGTGCTGACATAAGAGCTCTCTTCTTTAATGTTTTTCTTCAGAAAAAGAAACATAAAAGATTTTGAAATTGTTTATTCCTTTTTAAATGATAGTTTTGTTATACATGACTTCATTCTTTATCTGCACTTCTTACACCTTATGTTTGCAGTGTCCTCGCTAATCCTTAAGACTATAGAGAAAAACAGCTCACATTGTCAGTATCTGTGTGCACTTTGTGTAGAAGGTTTCTGCGAGTATATCCACCTCGTTTGTCATCTTTTACTGAATCTCTTCCTCATTCCATCCCACAGTTCTCTGACTCTCACAAGCACCTTAGCTCTTTGAGTTTAGCTGGAACAGGCAGTGAAGAAGAAGAACAGGTAACTTCTGCCAAATGTATTAAGGGCCAAGCAATTATGTATAGTAGTCTTTTAAAGAAATGTAAGGCATAAATATTACCTTGTTGCCTGTCTGCTACAAAACCCACCTTGTATGTATATAATTGCATGCCTGTCTATTTGCTGCGCTTTTTAAATGCCTGTCCTTCTAACATAAAAGTTATGATTATTTATCAACATCATTCTGATGCCAGGTAATCTCCTGTTGATAATAATTAAGCCCCCTGGAATAGTGCATATCCTTTAGAAATTTTACATACATGATTTAATCTCTGGACACAACCAACCAGATTTAGACACCGGAACAGTACCCCTTTTTTTTAAAGATGTAAATTGCAGTCAAGCCTGCTTGGGTTATGCGCACAGGATAAGGGAGGAAGCTTGTTGAGGAGCCATGAACAAATCTAGATCTTCCAAAATCCACCCATCTCCTTGCATTGATGTAGAGGGTGTTTGCCTGATAGTGGCTGACGTTGCTGCTTAGGAGTCTGAGGTTCAGGCTTCAGTCAGATTCTGACCACGTGAGCCAACACAAGCAGTAAATTTTGCTGAAGTGATGTTTTCAGGACTGGAGTACAGACAAATAGATGTCTCTCTTCAATCAGCAGCCAGCCGTTCTGGCTGATTAAAGGGTGGTTTTGAAAGGCTCTGAAGAGTCCCTTTTAGTTGTCCGCAGCTGGAGTCATCGTGGAAACAACATAGGGGCGGAGTAAAGGAAAAAGGGTTTTCAAGATATAGGAGGAGGGAATTGCAGAAAGGAAATAGAGAAGCTAACCCTGAGCTAAGTATTTCTTGGTGATTATGCAAAATGTATTTCAAGGCCAGCTGCAGCAGGGCTCAGTAAAGACTTCTGGCCACACTTGTTAGATTCCACATGAAGATGTTTGAGAAACTGTTTATATGCAGAGAAAAGCAACAAGGCTGGTGAAGGGGCTGGAGAACAGGCCCTATGAGGAACGGCTGAGAGAGCTGGGGTTGTTTAGCCTGGAGAAGAGGAGGCTGAGAGGAGACCTCACTGCTCTCTATAACTACCTGAAAGGAGGTTGTAGAGAGGAGGGAGCTGGCCTCTTCTCCCAAGTGCCAGGGGACAGGACAAGAGGGAATGGCCTCAAGCTCTGCCAGGGGAGTTACAGACTGGACATTAGGAAAAAATTTTTCAGGTCATTGGGCACTTCCAAAGGCTGCCCAGGGAGGTGGTTGATTCGCCTTCCCTGGAGGTGTTTAAGGCACAGGTAGATGAGGTCCTGAGGGACATGGTTTAGTGTTTTGATAGGAATGGTTGGACTCGATGATCCAGTGGATTTCTTCCAGCCTGGTGATTCTATGAAATTTTAATATTTTTAGAAGAAAAACAAAAGAACACTTGAAGAAGAAGTTTCTTGAAAACTGGTATAGGCTCACTTTGAATTTGTCCAGTCCAGATTCCTGTTTGCTAAAGGAGAATTTTTGTCTCCCCATTATTCCATTAACATCACTCTGACTCCTGAGATGCAGTGGTGACCACACAGCTGCTCAGCTTTTTCCACATGCTGTGTCATTTAGCTCAGAGCTCTCCTCAGCTTGGTCCAGTGTCACACAGCTAGGAAGCAGCCCCATCTGAAGGCTTTTCTCCCAAACCAGTGTCTACTACCTGGCATTTTGGAGAGATGAGCTATGTTTCTAGAAGTCAGAGAAGATCAACTTGCGGGAACCAAGGAGTTCTGCACAACTCAGCCCTGAAGTTTTAAGCAGCAGTGACACCTTGCTGTGTCTTTGAAGTTTTTTTTTACCTGCATTAAAGAAGGAAGAAATGAATCGTGACCATCCCAACCTGGCTTTGGGGATGGGGTCCCTCATGGCCTCCCACCTTGTGCCACCTAGTGTGACCAACTGAGCCATGTGCATATAGGCTACGGGGAAAGGTGCCTACCTGCCATCTCCTCCTCTGGCAGGCTTCGCTGGAACCAGGCTTCGTGAGACAGGTGACTTGTGCAGCTAGCTCAGAGCTGGCATTCACTCAGGCTGCTGGAATTTAAGTAACAAACCAGATTCTTGATTTTCTGGTGTAATGGCCAACACCGAGCCCTGCCAAGGAGAAGACATGCAAAGTTCTCGAGGAAAAGCAGAAGCCAGAAGTAAAACAGGAAGATAAAGACGAGCTTTGAAAAAGAACATGTGCTGTGTCTTTATCATGGAGCTGAAATGTCAATGTATTCACTGTTAGGTACTAACATAAAATGCAGCCACGTATCATTTGTTGTACATTAGTCATGTTTGAGTACTAGACTGCAGATATCGTAGAGTGAAGATTAATGAGAGTATCCATTATTCAGCATGGCTGAGCTACATTGTGGATTTCTTTTTAAATAGAAAGAAGCTGTGGAGCCAGCCTCCACTAAAATCAATGGGAGTTTTCCCCTGGTCACTGAGGAAGCTGTGTCAGACCCTTGCTACACCACAGAGTTATCTTTCAGTTGCAGTGCATAATACAGAATTCTACTTGCAGTACATGTTGATGCTTTTCCCCTCCCTAAATAAAAGGAACATTATCCTGCTCTCCTCTTGTTCCATCTAACTCCCTCAGTAAAACACCGCTTCTAGAGAAAGAAGATAGAAGAAAAAAAAAAGAAGGAAAAAGAAGAAAACCCACGGAAGAAATGGTGACAAAGGAAGAATGTTCCTCTAATGATCCAGAATTTCAAGCCTGCAAAGCAAGCACTGTCACTAGTTGTCAGAGCTCACGTCAATGCCATAACAGATAGTTTGGAAATAGCATTTTGCCTGTTTGCAAAGCTGAATCTGTCGAAAGGAAGAACTTTTTTTAGGCTAATTTTTCATAAATTTTTCAGTCTCTTTTTTACATCAGCCCTGGGACTAAAGTAGTTTCTGGTTAAGTGCACAGGCAAGCTGGATTCCAGCTTCATGAAAGTACTGCACCCCTTGGAGCTTCCAGGTGTTGTTTCTGGATGGGTTAATGGCCTCTAGTAGGAATTGTCCATCATTTCCTTCCCCAGAATAGTCTACAAATGAAATTTTACACTTGAAGTAAACTCCCTAGTTATTTTGTGGATATAAATACACAAGGAAAAAACATGAGCTGACTTAAGTGTCAGTGCCACTGGTGTTTGATTCTTTTGTCTTTAGGAGGGTGTTGTAGAGCTGGAAGGGACCTGATGACATATAGGAAGCTGGAGATGCTCCACCCCAGCATAACTGTGGGCTGGAGATGCTGGAGAACAGGCACAGAAAGGAAACTGTCCCTTTAGGTTCCATAACTGAGTATTCTTCATAAATCTGTTTTCTAAAATATGCCGACCATATCTATTCATGTGCATATTCGTGTATATATGTTCATCTAGTTAAATGTGATTTGGTCCTTCCCACTGGACAGTATGTCATGATACTCAAGCAGTTAAAAATACGGAATTGCTAACACTAGTACTCCACATGTGACATTAGGAAATGCAATGTATTTTAAAGAGATGCCACATAGAAAAATAGGCAACCTTTTAATGCCAAAAACCACGGCCACATATTTGTAGAATTGTTATTTTCATGTCTTTGTTTCTTTGTTTGATTCTCTATTTGTGGATTTTTTTCTTCCCAGGTTACATTGGGTCCTGTTTTGAGATCTCTCTCTACAGAGAGCCAGTTGTTCCCTAGGCATGGAAGTGCCAAAATTGGAGCTCCCCAGATATCTGACAGTACCGTCTCGCCTGCAGCAAATTTTGACACTCCACCTGAGCTTTCCTCTTGCTTGGATAATTCTGCTGCTAAACATAAGCTTTTAATAAAACCCCGGAACCAGAGATGCAGTAAAATGAGAAGATTTTCTCAGGTATTTATGAAGATAAACAGTGTGACCTTTGACATAAAACCAGAAAGTCCTCACTGAACTGTACATTTCAAACTCGGATATGATAAGGAAAGTCAGACTGTGGCATGGATATTTCATTGGGTTTTAATAGCTGTTATTTGATGAGGCTACATATCTGGAGTAGACACTAGGAACAGATTGAATATTGTGAGTTTACTTGTTATCTCCTTATGCAGCAGTTTATGTAACAATTTCTTCTTAAATTTACCATTACATACAATTTAGTATCTTGTTTGTGTTGCAGAAGTTGGGGCTGACCGCTTCATTTCTTACTTAAAAAAACCTTTTTTGAAAGTGTTATGATTGATTTGTGTACTTTTCCTAGTCTGAAAGATCCTGTCAAATCTTGAATCTTTGAGAGACTATTGATAGAGGAGCTGTTTTAACTTCCAGAATATAATTTGGCTTATATTTTCAAAAGTATGGAAATAATAAGTTGTGAAATATTAGTTGGAGCCAAATTCTGCACGCTAGGGCTGTTCTGAATTCACACCTCTCCCTGTCCAAGAACTTGCAAAACTTTTATGTGCACTACAAAGACTTAAAATAAGTCTCCACAGAAAAAAAATCATAGAATGCCAGGTTGGAAGGGACCTCTAGGATCATCTGGTCAAATCTTTTTTTACAGTTTAAATGAGATGTGGCCCACCACCCTATCAAGCTGAGCCTTAGAAGTGTCCAGTGTAGAGTAGAAAAAAACCATTTAACTGATTTTTTTGTTATATCTTATGAAGGGCATGGCTTAATTTTTCTTCTTTCTCTCCAGTTTTTAGAACTGAAGTTTGCAGCTCTTGCTACAGTATTTGCACTTTATTGTTCATGATTTCTTTCAATGTTTTAAATATACTAAAGCCATGAAATTGGCTTGATTATTGCCAGGTATATTAATCTCTCAGTCTCTAAATACTGTTTAGCTGATAGTCTGTGTTTTCCAAAATCTTTGCGTGATCTCTGGGCTCAGTAGAGCCTGGCTGTGAGTAACACTATGATGAGGCCAGTTATTTAGAAAAGCACGTAAAACAGTAACTCACTGATCAAGCGTTCTTTTCCATCATAATATTGTTACCAAAATACAATTGCTTTGTCCAGGCTGCCTGTAAGCAGTCAGATGACTGAGATCTGCTGGTTTTCCTTTTCACGTCTTTTGATAATGCAATTTTTAATGTTTTCCTGCCCGACTCTACCTGTACACCTTGCTTCTGGCTAACCAATGTCTTCCGCTTTTATGTTCCTGTGTACATGGGTTATGAATGCAGGCAGCATTGCAGCTCTGCCTTTGCAATTGCATTTGCAAAACACAAACTTGGAATAACCCTAAAAGTGTCTTCAGAGTGCAAGTTTTTAGTTCTTAGAGTTAGGGACTATATCCAAAATATATATTTACTCAATAAACTACAGTGAATCAGTGAGCTATTACAGGCCCCATATGAAAGGGCATATTCAGCAGCTTAATAATGTGCTTTCAAGTAATCCTGTGCTTTTAGCCATTCCTTACCTAAAGCTTAATTGCAAGACCTCACAGATAACTACAGATGCATTTATAAACTTGTATCAAATAGTCTGACTCTTGAAAGAAGAAGATGACACTCACATGAAGGAGTTGTGGCTGTAATGTTGTACAGCAGTGGGATTAGACAGCAGACTGTCATATGGGGGTGACACTCAGCTGGTGTGGAGTGTCATAACTGGATGGACTTCTTAGGCTTTTGCTCTTCCTTCGTACCATTCCCTCTTCAGAATCATACTTTAAGAAGAATGGGTTGTTTTATTTTTAATGCTGGTACAGAGCAGCAAAATACAAAGGGACAGATTTTTCTCTTTCAAGTGTTGCTTTTTGCTGAAGAGCAGCACAACGTGGCCAGTATCCTCTGGGGAATCAAATGCCAAGGACAGTCCAGTGGCCATTGTTTTGATGAACTTCCCATCTACAAAGGCATGAAAGCACTGGCTGTGCAGAAGGAAATGTCACTCATTGCATTTATATTGGTTAGATATTTTATTCCAGGAGCTGCTTAGATAAAAAAGCATCCAGTATGTGGGTTAAGAGAACAGAAAGTTCAGCATGGGAGGCAAGCATTGCCTTCCTCTCTGTAAGATCTCGGTTGTAAATGTAATGATGAATTAAAAAAAAAAAAAGTATCTGTGATGGGTGATGGGGCTTTCCAAATTCCTTTTTTACAGAGAACCCAATCTGAATCTCTGACTGATTTGAGCTGCACCCCAGAGGAAGAAGAAGATGATGAAAAAGAGATGCAGACAGACTTGCCAGATGCTGTGTTCAAAGCCAGCGATCAAGAACTGCCATGTGGCACAGCTGCAGTGCAGGATGTGGCTTCTTGGCCAAAGCCCAGAATGCCTGAGGACCTTCCCTCTGTTTTGAGACCAACGATGACTAAGCACGCTTCTGAGGCTGTAGTTGTACAGGAAGCCCTGATACCAGAGAATGAGCCGGAGGGCTACCAACCAACACCGCAAACAACGGGCGTGAAGTCAGAGTCCCCGTTGCTAATGGAAGGCAAAGATTTCCCAACTTCTTTCTACTCCAGTCCAGACAGAGAAGTACAAAAGCAAGAATATTGCTCAGAAACACCAGTTCTGTTGTCTGGGGATGTGAGCGATGTGTCACTCAATGCCTTAAATCAAGGAAATAAGGAGCTTCCTACTACATTTTCTGTAAATAAAATACCATCTGAAGAAGATATTTCAAGTAGTAAGAATAGTATTGTTTGCTTGAAAGGATCAGATGAAAATATACAGAAAGATGATCAGTTACTTGTGGAAATGCCCTGTGATAAAGAGACAAAGAAAGAGGTTGCTCTGTTGCCAGAGTCCAGCAAGCAATTTTCTATAGGTTTTTTCCAGCCCACAGACTCATTCCATGTTTCACATCTTTCTTCCTCAAAGCAGATGGGATCAGCTGCTTCCTGTTCTCTAGAGAAAATGAAGGCTGAAGAAGAGGCAGCTGCTTCTGATAAGGAGAACAGTCTGTCACAGGTCCATAATGAAGAACTTTTGGGGAAGCAAGCTGAAAAAGCAGCCAATGAACTCAATGCCTTGAGAAAGTTTTCTGTTTCTTCTGCACGGGAGAGACCAAGGACCAGAAGCCTACACTTCCCAGAAAGTTCAGACTTGGAAAGCTCATTAAAGACTGGATTCTCCCTGTCCAAAGCAAAGGTCTCCTCAAGAAATGAGAAGTGGAAAGAAGACTTGCAGAAAGAATCAGATCTGGAGGATGAAAAAGGCAACAATAAAAAGCCAACTATGCTTTCAGGGTCTGATTCTGAGAACACAGGCCAATCTACGAAAATTTTGGCTGGCTGTGTTTCTTCAGCTGTTGATGCAGTGCCGGTGCCAAATGATTCTTTGGTGGCATCTCAGAATCATCCAAGCTGTGAAAACAGAAGTCCTTTTCAAGTGAAACTTAGATCCACCTCGCTGTCCTTGAAATATAGAGAAAACTCATCACCAGAACCAAAAGGGATTAAAAGATACAGTGCGGAGTTTAATTTAGAAAATGAAGTATTTACTTCCTTTCTAAAAGGTGATAAAGCACAACTAAAAAACCCAAATGATACAAATATTGGTGATTCTTTAAATGAGAAGATCAAGCCCAAAGCCAAGTCCTCTGAACAGCTTAGCAGCAAACCTCCATTGCCTAAAAAGCCAGCTCTGCAAAGCATAACCGCACCAAATGCTGCTGCAAAAAAGGAGAAGCAGGACAAAGCTATTCACACTCCTGAATCCAGAAATGAAGACAGAGACTTGGAAAAAAAGTCAAATCCTTGTAAAGTGCCTGGTAAGATTCCTAATATTTTATTAGGTTACCTTAACTCACAAAGAATGACCTTACCTGTGAGAGAGTGTGAGGCAGCCCTGTTGTACGAGTCACAACACTGATGAGCACAAGCTGATGGCTCTGCCTTCAGTCATTTTGCTGCCTGATTCTCCCTTGCTGGAAATATTATCAGAAGGACAGCAGGGAAAAAGTAGCAGCCCGAGTAAGATATTTTTGCCTGTGATTTTTGCATTTCGGGGCATTGGGATGTTCAAAATGACACTCAAAAAATAAAATGCACTAACAAGTATTGTGAAACAAAAAACATCAAGCCACTAAGTATCCCCACTCAGAGCTGCTGTACTGCAATTCAAAAGCCAGGAGCCCATACTCAGTCCAGTGCCTTACATGGGGCGAGTGACTCAGACCTCTAGACCTCCTTTTTCACTATAGCATTGAGTTCTGGTAACTGCCTGGCACGCTCAACATGCCATGTATTTATGGTCTCCTGTGAGCTTTGCTTATTCATTTATCCATCTTTATCATTACTCATTCCTTGTTTTAAAACAAAAATTAACTACCCTGCAGCTTCCTGGAGTTTAAAGCCAGGAGAGACAGTAAGATTGTTTCTACTGCAGATTGTTAAACTTCACCCTGTTGTCTGCACTATACAATTAGGCTGGAGTTAAAAAAAAAAATCAGTTCTCTGGAGATTAATATAGTGTGTGCTACAGGCAGAGAAAAGAAAAAACTGGAATCAGCACTACTGTCTGAGGTCTTTGCAACAACAGTAAACAAGTTAGATGAAGTACACTCAAGCAATTCTAGGAGGGGACCTCTGCTCTTCACTTCAGAGAACAGCCAAAAGGGGAAGACATCTTTAGATCTTCTGATATGTGAGAGAAACTTCTTCCCTGTCCTGTATCTGTGTGGTCATAAGTTTGATGTTAAGGAATTGATTCTGGCCAAGAAAAGATTTCTTTGTGCCATTTCTTTGTCCCCTCCATGTTTGCTCTTCTCCAGTTGGCCTCGGTCTCCGAGCTTCAGAGTGGAGGAACACTGAGCCAAAAGAAGACCTCAGGACACAGCAGGCCTCTTCCTAGCCCAGGAGGCAACTTGCTGAAGCCCTGAGTAACAGCAGATTCCAATTGTTATTTGCTGCAGCACTGCAGATATTTATGCAGGACTTTGACCACATTTACAGTTTTCTGCTCTCCCAGTAGCCATAAAGGAGGGGCATTCATTAACGGCACAGCAAGGCTCCCACAGCCATCCAACCAGAGCCTCCCTGCAGCCAAGGCACTCGACCATTGTATAATCTCAGCAGTCCCTTAAAGGCATTTCCCTCTCTGCCCTGCCCTGAGGAGTTGGATTATTTGTAGTGACACCCAAATCTCTGATCAATTGAGATTTTGGGAATGGTTGTAGCAGAAACAAGTGAAGAGAGACTAGCAGGGTAGGGTTGGTCTGGCAGGGGATGAAGGAAAGCAGCAGAGGTACCAGCACTTCTCACGTTTTTTTTCACATCCCTCTTGTTGAGCCCCAGGGTGTGTGCAGCAGGAGTTGGGCAGGAGACAGTGAGGTGAGTGCTGGAGGAGGGAGAGGGGGAGGAAATGGAGATAGGGAGCACGTTTCTCCTCCAGGCTTATCCTCTGGCTTCTCAGCCCTGTGGTGGAGATTGCCACCCCAGGCTCAGGACTGTCCTCCGCAAAATAGGGTGTATGGGTGAGAAATGTGCCCTGACCCCACTGGCAGGGATGTGCACACCTGGAATTTGAACCTAGGTCAAGGAGTGCTGTTTTGGACATATTCCTCCATGTGACAGTAGTACCAAAATCTATATAGCCTAAGGCTGTTTAACACTGTAGTTCAGATTGGTCAGTGATTATAAATATACTTCTTCCTTATCTACAGCCTCACTGATATAATTCCCTCACCTTAAGCAAAGCTGCTATGATTTTCCGTATATTTCCAGCTTTGAGTTGCTTAGTAAAGGGTTCTGATATGTGAGCATATCAGGATTCAGAAATACTTCAATTTTAAATACAAAGCATTCTGCTCCAAGCTCATGTGACATCCTTCCTGTCTCACTGCAGACCTTTCTCCTTAGACATATGACCAAGCTCCATCTTGTGCTGAGTTGCCACATCACCCTGAGATGGGCCACTTAAGGTCAGTGGGTGAATGAGGTGTCCCGCCTCCTCTGGTTGCCCTGGCACCATATGAAATCAGACTGTTTTTGCCTTAACCACACCAGTCTTGGCGGGATATATGCACGATGACCCCAGAAGCAATGCCCATCTCCGAGATGCAGGAAAGCATGGGAAGCAATGAGGGCTCAGTAGGGGAATACCCTTGCCTAAATGCCATTTTAAGCTCTTTGAAACGTTTCCCTCAGCCCAGTGAGTTGGGAGCATGTCTTTGCAAGTGCATGGAGCAGAAATCTGAAAAGCAGAGTCAGCACAGCCCTTTGTGAATCATGGAATCATAGAATGGTTTGATTCAGAAGGGATCTTAAAGATCATCCAGTTCCAACCTCCCTGCCATGGCCAGGAGCACCTTCCACTAGATCACGTTGCTCAAAGCCTTGTCCAGCCTGGCCTTGAACGGCCCCAAGGATGGGGCATCCTCAACTTCTCTGGGCAACCTGTGCCAGTGCCTCACAACCCTCACAGTAAAAAAAATTCTTCCTAATATCTAATCTAAATCTCTCCTCCTTCAGATTAAAACTATTCCCCCTTGTCCTATCGCTGCACTCCCTGATAAAGAGCCCCTCCCCAGCTTTTGTGTAGGCCCTCTTTTAAGTACTAGGAGGCTCCTTGGAGCCCTCTCTTCTCTAGACTAAGCCAGCCCAACTCTCTCAGGCTGATCACATGGTTTTCCAGACATCTCTGGCTTCTTGATCTGCTGGAACACCCACTTCTTTTTTTTTATTCATCCAACCACCCTTAATGCCGACATCCAGCCCTCTCCTAGTCTTTGAGCTCAGCGTTCCTTTCAAAGAGCTGTGGTCACTGTCAGGAGACACTTTGTACTGACAAGACACTTCCTGCTGTGTGTTAAGAAATCCCTGCGCTGAAGAAAAGACAAGCTGTGAGATGGTGATGTAAGGGGGTGCAAGTTCCCTTCTCACATACACTCATCTCAAAAAAGTCAGTTCATTGTCTTGTGGGGTGAGCAGCAGCAATTTGTTTCATTCCGTTCAATTTTTAGCTTTTCCGTGCTCCTGGTACCAAAGGCAAAAGCAGCACTGCAGCTCTCCAGAGTTTTCTAGAGAACTAGCGGTGGATTGCTTGACCTCTGTTGGGCTGCAAGGTGGCTGTTCAATGGCTGCATGAAATCAGTCACCCCAGGAGGAGCAATTTTTAAGTTTCTGGAGCTAAAGGTGCAAGTCTTTGCAAGAATTGAAAGGTTAAGCTGTGTCGTTTGGGGTTGATACACTTTGCTATAAATCCTGTAAAGGGCAGGAGCAATTAACATATGCTGACAGCTTATTACAAGAGCAAAACCATAAGAAGTATCTGTGTGAATGTGCATATTAGGATATATAAAAATAAGCAGCTGAGGAGCTGTAGTGGGGAGACATGCTCTAAGAAAAAAGGAGCTCAGGGAGGGGCAGTGAACATAATGGTGAATGAAATTGGTGTGTATTGTCTGGCAAATACAGGCTCTGAAATGACAAGAAAAATGTTTCTGTCAGTATAAAAAAGACATTGCTTTAATGCTGTCCTGGCTATAGCTGAAAAAAAGCTTCCTTTTTTCCTTCCAAAAGAAGTTGCTTTTTTGGTTTTGTCAGGTTATTTTGCAACATGGCTGTTTTCCAGGAGGGAAACAGACTTTGATGCAAACATAGCAGTTTCTTGGGTAAAAAAAAAAGACTCTCCTGGCATCAGTGGGATAGATCGAAACAGAAGTCAAACACAGAGCAGCTCAAAGAAGAAAGAAATGTCAGAAATACTTGGCCAAATCTTTTGGAATACCTTTGTCTGAAATTAAGGAATTGGGTGTGTACACTGACACAAATACATGTAGTGTTTTAATAAACGAAGGGAAATATGTAGGCCAGGATATACTACATGCCATGTACATTTGTAAAGCCCTTCTTAAAATAACTGGTGTTTTATAAATGAGCAAAGATACAACAGTGTGGAATTAAATATGTATGCATAAGCACAGTGCTGTAAAACAACCACACTGTTGTGTACAAGGGGGTGTTATCTCCCTGGGTAAAGTTGTTTGGATTAATTTTGAGTGTGTTTGCTGTTAAAATATGCAGGGAAACCACAAGTTAGCTTTGCTTGCTGTAAGAGGTATGACTTTCAAAAGGCTCTAATATTCTGGCTCTGACCTTTTGCCTGCACAAATGTATGTGAAGAGCAACCACTCTTTACAGTCCTTGCAGGCTTCATTTTCAGGTATGAGATTTAAATGGTCTAAAAAGCCTCTGCTATATTTTGTGCACACAAAGGCTTTTTGATTTAAGGAAAATGAGTACAGTATCTGAGGCCATCTCTAAAAAAAAAAAATCCTGAATCTCAGGGTAACGTTTAAATATGTCTTTGTAGTGTTTATCCATATAAGCAGTACATCCTCCCCCAAATACACTTGAATACACAGAATATATCTGTCTGTCAATAGGTAGAAATAGGTCTCTATTTCTCTTTCACTTTCTGTATGTACAAACCAGTGCACAATAACAAGCCCATCACAGAGCTCCTTTCATACATAAAGATTAATGTTTTATCTTCATCTTATTGTTCACACAAACAGCCTGACACACATTAAAGAATAATATCCAACTACCAGTGGGAAGTGTACACATATCCACAATATTTAGGCAGAAGGAGAAATTTCCTCTAAGAGACCAGAGCAATCAGGGCATTGGTTTCTGAGGGAAAAAAACCCAAACCTGCTGTAGTAAGATACTGAAAGAAAGAGAAAGCTGCATTTAATGAGGCTGCAGCAAGGGAATTTCACCCCCCTGAGGGACCACTGAGGTAGCCAGGCCTGCTGCTGCCAGACCCAGATGAGAAGAGCTCAGGTGATTCTGATCTGTGGGAAGGAATTGAGAAGGCGTCTCTGGTTCACTTGGCTTCAGGGCTTATCATCAGTGGTCAGTCTGGAAGCTGAGGAAGTTATGAAGAAAACAGACAGAGCAGCTGGTCTTGCAACCCCCTGTGTGTGTTTGGTGACTGTGGGAAAGAGGTGAAGGTAGGGCTTCTGCAGCCTCTATGCGTGGTTTCAAGTGGCAACGGAAGACCTTGGCAGCCTACATTAAATGCTAGGTTTTATACATGGTGACATTACACACAGAGCAGCTTGACAAGTTCTGACCTGGTATCTTCCCATTGTCGGTGACTTATCCTGATGGAAAGAAGGGACTCGCTTGTCTTTCAGAAAGCCTTAGGCCAAGTTAGCTCAAAGGAAACCAAGGAAAGATGCAATCATAAGGTTAAAACTGACTGAAAAAGAGACAGATCGCTGACGGCAATATCCTTTAATAGCTTATGAAGTTATTAAGTAGTGAGATGAATAGCATATTGTTTAAAATAACATGTTGTACTAGTAACTGAAGAATATGATTCAGATTTTAGTTTTATTCATAAAATCTCCCAAGCGTAATGTGGAAGCAAGAGCCTCAGCCCTGTTTCAGCATAGGAGAATTGAAATGGGGTGTTTGTGGTGGCTTTGGCCTGATGGACTTGCATAGCTTCTGATGGAGGACGCCACTGCTTGCATTTCATGCTATGTTGTCTCTCTGAAAGTGGCATTTACCAGCCGGGGACTGTTGTGCTGCCTGCTGTGTATGTAACATGCAGCAGAAGCAGGAATTAGATTGTACTTTTAAGTACTATCTATTCCACTCTGATTATCCAGTTCCTTAAACATTGTTCTTTGCCACGTGGTGGACCATAAAAACATGCATAATACCTCATGACTGGGTGAGATAACATAGGGAGGGCTTGTTCAAGGTGATCAGGCAGCCACTGAACTGATGAAGTTGTGCAAGCAGCTTTTCTTTTGTGAATAATTGCTTTGCAGGAAAACTTTTGGCCTCTTAGTGCCTCTCAGCATACCAAGAACTTCATAGAGTGTCTCAGATTACCTTAAACTGCCAATTTATTCACTGTGCTGTCTCCTGGATTGCTTCACCACCTTTCATCCTCCTCGCTGAAACAGTGGTGCATGTGTACTGCCAAGGAACCTTTTCTAGTTGGAGGTGGGAAGCTGTAAAGGACCTTTGGGCAATGGGAAGGATAATGAATGGTGAATACATCTCTTCTACTCCTTAGAGTAATTCTGGCTGACAGATGTAGAAATTCCTGCATGTGTTGCATCTGATAATTTTTTGCTGAAGAGAAGGTATTTCCCCTGCATTGCCTGCCTGGCTTTCCAAAGCAGAGACTCTTAGAGGAACAAAGGCAGAACACAATTACTTAAAGAAAAAAGAAAGCCCCTCCCAGAAGCAGATCAGCTCTCAATCCTGTGTAGGTGATAGCAGTCTGCTGTCCTAAATCAGACCTGTTCAGATACATCTAAAAGCTCTAAGATTATGGTAAAGAGCTTTTGTTCCCTACTCACAGGGGCATTCTGATACCATCTCTTATGGGATGATACTTCATCCTAATTTGGCTGCTGTCTAATTGGCATGACTAGGATGTCTGGCGTCTTATTACAGAGAATTGTCTGAAGAGCCAAAATGCTTGATGCCTTTGTTCAAAATATCTGCCTTATGAAAAACATTGTTATAACAGAGGCCTCCAGACATATGGCTGCGGGACCAGGAACCCTGTTGTGTAGGCAACGCACACTGAAATAACAGAAAGATGAATCTTAAATCCATGAGGATGACAGAGAAACAGGAGCACAGGTAGCAGTAAGACCATTATACGTAGCGCAATGAACACAGCCCAGACATAGCAGTCATTTTGTCATTATTGATTGTGTGGTGGGAGCAGAAGAGGAACAATGTGCAGTTCAGTTGGTGTTCACAGAAAGCTCCTGTGGTGTGACAGGGAAAAATGGGACAAAACATAAAAGGTGATCTTGAATCACAAAGATGTGCATCACTAGCAGCATCGAGTCAGAAACCAGATTCCCAGTATCTTTGTGAAGCTGGTGGGGAAATTGAAAAGGGCCTTCTGGGTACACATAGATGTTTTTGAGATCTGAGACATTGCACACACTGAAGGAAGGCTTAAAGGTGGTAGAAAAGGATGTGTATGGCGGTGTGTCTGTAGCTGGACAGTCAGAGAAGCCACCATGTTTAATAGGATGGAACTATGGGGTGAGTCCAACAGGAGACGCCAGGTCTTCAATGGAACCTTCTTAATACTGAACTTAAGTGTTGGATAAGAGCATGCTAGGAAAATGAGTTCACTAATTTGGATAGAAGGTGACTAATGTGATAAGCTGTATTATGTACTCAGTGGGGGATCCTCAGTTCTGAGGAACACAAGATATCACCATCACCTTCACCACAGTAGTGCTTTGGCAACCAACAAAGCATTTCCTGGATTTGCTGGGCAAAGGAGCCCTGCCTGAATTGCTCACAACGTAAAAAAACGGTGCAGATGGGTTCAAGAGCATGGCCTACAAGCAAAGGAGGGAACATGATGGCAAACACACTACTAGGCAAGACTCAGGAAGGAAAGACTCAGCTATTTCTAAATGTCCTCAAGACAACACATGTAAGTTCGAACCAACATGGCTTGATCCAGAGTAGTCAAATTAAATGATAACTGATATCATAGGGTGTTCCTATAAATAAATATCATCTTGGTGATGTTATTCATTAGGTTGATACAAAGCTATTGAGTGTGCCAACTAATGAGTCACTGTCATATTAGATGGTGGGCACTTTAGGTCTGACACTCTTCAGTATATTTAAGGACATGGGTGACAGAACTAAGTATGTGCTTATGACATTTGCAAGTATGACCAAGCTGGAAAGCCTCTGTGCATACTGGGGGACAGGTAACAGAAATAAGAATTATCTTGAGAAAGTGGAAACATAGTTTGAAAATAATATTTTCATTATAGACACTTAGAGAGTTCTGTTATGTATGTGTTCAAAAATAATCCGATGCATAGATACCAGTGGGGGATGGAAGAGGGGAAGTAACACAATCCAGAGCTCACAACAAAGTACAAAACTGGAATAACCTAACTCTGAAACTCATTGTACTGACTGATGTATACAAGAGACTATCTCAAGTGAAGTGGGGTAGTCCTTCCACTTCAGCTGACATGAGCACCATTTCATCTCAAGTGCTACGTGCCAGTTCTAAGCACTGTTTTGAAGAAGATTTGGAATAAATTAGAACAATTCCTACAAAAGTAAGGGTGGTCTAGAGAATATGACTTCTCAAAAAAGTTTTTAAAAAGGGGAAACATGGTCTAAATCTTCAAATGCGTAAAAGCCTGCTGCAGGTTTTCCTTTCCTTTCCCTTCCCCTCCCTTCCCCTCCCCTCCCCTCCCCTCTCTTCTCCTCTCCTCTCCTCTCCCCTCCCCTTCTTCCTCTTCCTCTTCCTTTTCCTTTCCTCTTCTTTTCTCTTTCTTTTTTTTTTCCCCCTGAAATCTCAGTTCTGGCATAGCACGATGAAAGTGTCTGAGCTCAACAGAGAGCACACTCAGCATCAGTCCAGATAAATCAAAGTAAACCTCACAGCAAAAGACAGTGAATTAACCATTTGGTTTTAGCAGTATTCCCATGTGTTCCAATGCCACAGACTGTTGTGCTCACTCACCCACAGGCACCAAGGGGATGTGTGAGGGAATCTGCTCCTAAAGAGGTGGAACAGGGGCAGGATCAGGGCTAAGGCATTGGCTGCTGCTGTGTGGACATGCGGAGAGTGGGAGCCAAGGGCAGCTGCAATGGGCAAGTGTTGCCTTTGCAACACTGCAGTCCAGCTGTGTCCAACTTTGAATTGGCCACTGCTTGTCTCTAAGAGGCCACGAGAAGGACATTGACATGCTGGAGTGTGTCCAGCATGGGGCAATGAAGGGGATGAAGGAGTTGGAGCACAAATCTTACGAGCAGTGGCTGAGGAAAATGGGACTGTTTACCCCAGAGAAGAGGAGGCCGAGGGGAGAACTTATCACTCTCTACAGCTGCCTGAAAGGAGGTTGTAGTGAGGTGGAAGTTGGTCTCTTCTCCCAAATAACAAGTGACAGGATGAGAGGAAATGGCCTCAAGCTGTGCCAGGAGAGGTTTAGATTAGATATTAGGAAAAATTTCATTACCAAAAGAGTGGTAAAGCATTGGGATGGGTTGCTGAGGGAAGTGGTGGAGTCTATCCCTGGAGGTGTTAAAGTGTAGATGTGGCACTTTGGGACATGGTTTAGTAAGCGTGGTGTTGTTGGGCTGATGGCTGGACTTGGTGATCTCTCTTCAAGGTCTTTTCCAGCCTTAATGATTCTATAATTCTATGACAAAGGGAGACCTTGGAAAATGAAGAGATTAATGAAGCTTGACTGATGTTTCTGTGTCTCCCTCAGGTGAGATTAGTGACACTCCAGCTGTAGCTGAATAAAGATGCAAAGATTTTTCGCTAGTAGAGCGGTAACTTAAAACAGTGAGCACAAACTCTCTGGAGGCCAAACTAAATGGAATTCCTGTTCACTCAGGCTGGTCACATGCCCTGGGTCCAATCAGCATATTAAGCAAATGTGATCTAATTAAAACTCTCTTTCAAATAACCACGCGCACAAATAATCTATCAACAGAGAGAAGTGTACCTTCCCCGATGGCTGCTGGAGACTCTGGAAGAGAACCCGACAGTCCCTCAGAGCCAGTGTGGATTTCCATCGCGAGGCAAAAACAGAGGGGCATGCAGCAGGAACAGGAATCTGAGAGAGAAAAACTTGTGGCTCCTGATGTTAAGGCAGACACAGAAAAACAGAATAAAGAGAAGGAACGAACAGAGGTACTCGCAGTACGGATTTGTGGGGCTTTCATTTCACCTTCCTGTAGTAGTCTTTGGATTTACAGCTATCTTGCTAGTCGTGCCATAATAATTATAGGTACTTTATGCGTAGATTTATAAGTAACAAAGACAGTGCTCTCAGCAATGCGTTGCAGATTCTGAGTCCTTGGACTATTTGGATAAGTAATTTTATATCTCTGAGAAATCCTGGAACTATGTAAGTTGTGTAAAATTTCTTGGGTGCCGAATACCTACTTACTAGATCTAATGTGTGTATTGTGTACCCAAAATGAGGTGCCAAACTGTGCAGTCTTGGATCTCTCTCAATTGAAAGGGAATACATTCTCTTTTACTATCATACTAAACACAGCATTTCATTGAATCTCCTATACTTCCTGACTGAGTTAACACTGAATGAACAGCTCGGTCCCAAAACCTCCTGGGTAACAAATTTAGAGCTTTGAGAAGTGGAATCAGATAAAAATAACTTTTGCACTTGCAGGCAGTGCCAAGATATAAACTCTGCTTCTCTGTATATGGATAATTCATAGAATCATAGAATCACCAGGTTGGAAGAGACTCCCAGGATCATCGAGTCCAACCATTCCTATCAAACACTAAACATGCCCCTTAGCACCTTGTCCACCCGTGCCTTAAACACCTCCAGGGAAGGTGAATCAACCACCTCCCTGGGCAGCCTCTGTTAGTGCCCAATGACCCTTTCTGTGAAAAACTTTCTCCTGATCTCTAGCCTAAATCTCCCCTGGCGGAGCTTGAGGCCATTCCCTCTTGTCTTGTCCCCTGCCACTTGGGAGAAGAGGCCAGCACCCTCCTCTCTACAACCTCCTTTCAGGTAGTTGTAGGGAGCAATAACGTCTGCCCCTCAGCCTCCTCAAGGCTAAACAACCCCGGTTCCCTCAGATGCACCTCCTAAGACTTGTTCTCCAGCCCCTTCACCAGTTTTGATGCTCTTCTCTGGACTCGCTCCAGAGCCTCAACATCCTTCTTGCAGTTAGGGGCCCAGAACCCATGTGTTGCTGTGGAGTGTGGGCTGGCGTTGCCTCTTCAAAAATCCCGTGCAAAGGAGGGTGATACCTGTAAGTCATCAGCCCACATGACAAAGCCGTGCTAGCAGAAGCTCTTGGCGTTAATCTAGAATACTAACAAGGCTTCCCTGGTACCGGGCAAGCTTCTGGAGGCAGCAGAGTGCGAGTGCTGCTGGTACCACCTCCTCCTGCGCAGTAGGAACCCTGCACTGATGCAGGAACGTGTGCGTCCTGTACCAGTATAGCATTCCCAGTGCAAATGGCCTACTTTCTTGCTTCAGATGGTACAGTGAGAAACCCAGATAGCTGTATTATATCCTGGAATAAGAGAAGAACTCTAGATGATGAAAAATAACAGTAGCTAGATTAACAAGAAATAATACCTACTCGAAGGTCCAGACAAGATTATGACCTGGAATAGTGCTCATCATTGTCATAGAACTTAAAACACCAAGGGTTTAAATGATCCCAAAATAAAGTTTCTGTGTCAGAACAGGAAACTCCAGATTCTAGCTGACAGTATTCCCTAAAATTCATGCCATGCATCTTATTTCCCTATATTAGCTAACATGCCAAGAAGCTCCTCACTACAGCACATGAGACTACTCCCACTTTCTCCCACGTGGTACCACACGCTGTCACTGCAGGGTAGTTTTTGATACCGGCAAAAAAAATCCATGGGAGGATGTGTTTCATTTCTTTTTTGTGAAAATCCATTTACTGTCGACCCTCCAAAAATATGGTGCCCTAACCCACAAGGTCTGGAAGGTGGAAGGAAAATATGAGAGAACAAGGCTCTTTCCAAATCCTGTATATGTTAGTAGAGGTGTGCAAAGGGCTTGGAATACATTTTGCCTTGAGGACTATAACAACCTACTCATAGATACCATTAGGAATGAGAGATACAGAGGGATAGTTTTAATTTAGAAAGCTGAGTATTATCATGGATGCTGACATGGTTTCAACTGGAGCTTTCTGAACAGCTCAAGTGAGAGATTTGGTACCAACGTGCGATGACTGCGTGTGGTCTTTGGATGCCACATCCACTTCCTTTCCTCAGGTTCTTCCATACTGGTCTCATTCTCTTTGCATTACTTGGATTTTCTCCCTCTCTGTGCCTAGGGGTCAGTGAAGCAGCAACGGAGCAAACCACTCTTGCCACCTAAAAGCCCTTCTGAAGAACATTGGAGGGAAACAAAATCTGAAGTGAAGGAGCCGCTGCCGAGGACCAATTCACTTTCACATTATGTCCCTGGTAGGAAATAAAATGCTTAAAATGTAGGCTCTTACCTCACAACCTTGCTGGAAGAAATCCTGCTTGACTGTGCTGGAAAAGGAATAGAGACTAGATCCTAATCTCTTCCCCAGCCCCACACTGGTAAACTCTTTTCTCAGCACACATGCCTGGGGTTTTATTTGGCAGCATCCTCCTTTTACCACCTTGATTACACTGTAGTCAAAACTCTTGTTAAAAGACACGTAAATTGAGAGCACTAGGCCATTTCACAGGGCGGGTGTGAAAAGTAAAACATATGGAGAATTATTTTCAATAGCCTTTCATTTTAATGTGGTTTCCTCAGGAAGGTGGAATGATGTGATCACAAACCGTCTGCCCACCAGTCCTCCCACAATAACTTTGAATCTTTTTGGTAAATTAAAATTTGAAAGAAGAGCAGAAGTTTGGAAGGTAATAAAATTCCGGTGAGTTGGAGGCTGAGTAAAGGAGGAATTCACAAATGAATGCTCTTGCTAACGAAGAGAATTTCTCTTCTTTGGCCTGGGTGTTAACATGGGGAATTTAGGTCATCACGTTGTTTTTCATAAATTTAGAGACCAAAAGATAATACTCACAAGAAAAGCACTATGTTCTTTTGAGCACAGAATGTTTATTGCCTCAGTAATGTCCTGCAGAAGAAGCTTCTGTGTGAAAAGTAAATATTTTGTACCGTAGGGCAAGGCATGAGAAGATTTTAATGAAAATACTAGCTGTAGAGCTGCAGAGCAAGTGAACGTAAATTGTCTGGTTTTTATTCACAGTAACACCATCATCAGCACTGGTGGATAAAGAGGAAATAAGCCCCTTTAAGAAAGCCAGAAATGCTGCTGCAGTTCAGCCGTCGTGGATGGAACTGGCCAAAAAGAAATCGCAAGCTTGGAGCGATATGCCACAGATTATAAAATAGAACAATGCAAAGAGATAGCATCTTTCAGAATTAAGTCAACTACTTAACTGAACTTCTACAGACCCGCTAATCGCAGTGAAGAATCTCTCGAGACAGGAGAAGGGGTTTCTTATATAGCTGTGGAGAAAGTGTGCAATAGGTGCAGTCAAAAAGTTTACCTTCAACTTTGTAGCAATCAGGATTGCAACGGATTACTTAAATTATGCTAAGGACATACTTATTCTTTGGAAAATAAAACTTTTGCCTTACATATTTCCTGCGTTTTCTGCTTTTAAGGACGTTTGCATCAAAACAGGAATTTGCTAAACTTTGCTGAATTTCTGTTGTTGCCGAAACTTGTATTTGTTGTGGTTTTCTCTGTTTACATTTATAAATTGTGCTCTAACATCCTGATTCTGTTGATGTGTTTCACTGGGATTGCCTGACGCTCTTTCAACCAGAGCTGTTTGGAGGTGTTCATGAACAGCTACTCCATTAAAACGTGTTGCTTAAGCTACATGTTTGCGTAGCTCAGCCAAGGGGTCTGGTTTCTGGGCTTAGGTTACATTTCACAAGGCACAAATACACACATTTATGCGTGATCATGAATAAAAAGTTCCTCGGCTCTTTCTGTGAGCTGGCTTGATTGCACAGCATTTGCAAGGAAACTGAACTGCCATTGGAAGTTCATCAAGGCATCCACAGTTACTTTCCTACCTGAATTTATCTGTTTGCAACTGGTTTTCCTTCATGTGAAATCATCATTTTTGGTTAAGAGAAATGTTCATAGCAATGAACAATACGAATTTAGTTAAAAAGTAAGAACTGAAAAGCCTTCAGCTAGAGTTCAAATTGAAATACTGGGAAAAACTATGAATTTCATTGTGGTGTCAGCTTCACGTATTATGCCCTTCATAATCTTAATTATTCTTATAAAAAAAATAGTAATTTTACTATTTGCTTTACATAAAATTCTCTTGCTCATTGGTCTGAGTCTCCTGCACCAGTTTGAGGCTCCCACTCATGAAGTCTCCTAGGCTTTTCACCTATTTAATGAGACTGACAAGAGCAATCATGGCTGGTGTCTGACCAGAATCACTCTGAATATATTTTAAAATCTCCCTGTGAGTTAGAGAAGCAAATGACAAACCCCTTTAGGCAATGTCTTTGAAAATAAATGCCCCACTGCTAAGACAAACATTTCTCTCTGTGTAGGTGTATGTGAAGGACTTACTAGCACTGCACTCCTGAGGTTTATTTATGTTTATATTTTCTTTCTTGTCACATTAACTTTTTTTAAAAAAAAAACCTTAGAGTTTCCTAACACTTGCACTTGCAGTTTTGCAATCTTATCTTCTCTGAGGAGGTGAGGAGGAAAACCTAATCTCCCTCGGTAATGACAAATGCATTTTGTAATGAGTGAAGAAACAGGACACTGGGACATGTGAATATCTAATACACTGATAATGGTTTCCAGACAGGTCACCTTTCATTGTCAGAAATAGAAGGAGGAAAAATAAGTTGTATATTCTTTGTCAAAGCCTTTGGGTAAAGCCATTCAGCCTGTATCGCTGCTGGAATCAGCCTGCATGGCTGCTGAAGGCCTGATGTGGCCACTGGATGGAGACGCTCCAGCCCATCACAGCAGCTGCCTGTGGTTCTGCCTCAAACACGGCTTTGCCAGCTGTCCTGGGGTTTTCTCCTTTACGTGGATTACAGAAGGCAGCGCGTGCACACCCGCTGAAATCAGAAGTGGCAAGACAGCTCTCTCTTGAACAGAAATAGTAGCTTAATTACAGAACACGAATCTTGCTCAATTGCCCCAAGGCTGGTTGTGCAAACAACTTGTAGTTGTTCCCCTGTGAGCACACGTGAACAGCCCTTAATCTCAAGTGATTTGGTTTTTGGTATTCAAATGATACTGTAGTACCTACAGTAGAAATAGGAACATTTTTCAGATACAATAAAAAAGTCTTAACTCCCTCTCTCTCCAGAACACCTTTACTGTAATAAATCATAGAATCACCAGGTTGGAAGAGACTCACCAGATCATTGAGTCCAACCATTCCTGTCAAACACTAAACCATGTCCCTCAGCACCTCATCCACCTGTCCCTTAAACACCTCCAGGGAAAGTGAATAAACCACCTCCCTGGGTAGCCTGTGCCAGTGCCCAATGACCCTTTCAATGAAAAATTTTTTCCTAATGTTCAGCCTAAACCTCCCCTGGCAGAGCTTGAGGCCATTCCCTCTTGTCCTGTCCCCTATCATCATAAAGTGTAATTTTAAGATATTCTATCACCATTTCTAGCAATCCTGAAAAAAACAGTATTAGAGGAACAGAATATATATAAAAAGGACCCTATTTGTATTCCCTACCTATTGCCACTTCATCCGAAGAACACAGTGTTTTCAGGAAATGTAGTTAAAGGTACAGTCCGTCTTCTTACTATTCTCTCCCTGTTTAAAATGATTAAAACTGTGTTGAATCATGACTGAGTTCCTGGAGCATGACCTGTGCAGCTGTATGGGGAAGAGTACAAATCTCTTGGACTATCTCCTGTTTCCATAGTGAGATGCTCAGGAACAATGGATACAAAAGGTGGCTGTACCGTGGCGTGACCTGCATAGGCTTAAGGAGAACAAGACCCGTGGCCATCTCCACCCACACAGCTGGGTTGACAAGAGGCAATGAGGGGTCCCAGCTCTTCATGGAGCGTAGCCCTGATTTTTATGCAGCATTTAGGATCGGAACTTGGGGGAACGATGAGGTGAGGAAGTGTGGGGTGGGCATCAGCCTGCTTTCTCCTTATACTCCCAACACTGCCAACAATTCTGGCCTTTCTGCAAGAGAAGGCACTTGGCTACTTGAACCTCTGATCTGAGTGGCGAGGGCAATTTTTATTTTCTTGTAACATTGGTCTGTACCCAGATTTCTTCGTTGTAAGTCAAAGGGTCATGCAAGTAGGTCTTGCTGTAGCTGTGTTGTCAGTGGGTAGGCAGGCAGAAAATAGCTTTAGAGCCCACGTATTCTTCTTTGTAACTACCTGAAAGGAGGTTGTGGAGAGGAGGGTGAGGGCCGCTTCTCCCAGGTGACAGGACAAGAGAGAATGGCCTCAAGCTCCACCAGGGGAGGTTCAGGCTGAACATTAGGAAAAAAATGTCACAGAAAGAGTCATTGGGCACTAACAGAGGCTGCCAACAGAGGTGGTTGATTCACCTTCCCTGGAGGTGTTTAAGGCATGGGTGGACAAGGTGCTGAGGGGCATGGTTTAGTGTTTGATAGGAATAGTTGGACTCGATGATCCGGTGGGTCTCTTCCAGCCTGGTGATTCTATGATTCTGTAATCCTTTGGTCAAATGGCTCATTCGCAGCAGTGGAAAGATGCAAATACAAATATATTTTTCTTTTCTGTGCGAACAGTGATTTATGGTTCACACACGATACCGGCAGAAACATCTTTTGGATCTGATCATCTTTCATGAGGACATCATTGCAGCTTTTCCAGCTGAGAAGTGTCATGACTGGCTCCGGCTGATCCATTTTGCTCAGGCAGCTGCAACACATCTTGTTGGTGCGTAACGCCTAACGCTGAAATAAACTGTAAAAATTCACCCTTTGTTGGTGACTCATGCACATAAGCTAACATCGTTTGAACTATAGTCAAAGAACAACAACAAAATGGACTTGAAAAATAAAAGAGTTTCTTTCAGAAGTGCTGCATAATACATTTTTGCTTTTCTGTTTAACGAGCAAGGTGACAGTCTGCATGCAGATGTCTTTCCCAGTAGCAAAGGACCATGTGTGATGCAAAAGAAATTGTGTATCAGGCATCTTTCAGTGCAAAAACTCTAGCTTTCATGATTTAAATGGTTTACTAGTTGGATTATATCTAAAGAGGTAGTTAGATACCTCTTAATGTTTAGTAACTCCAACTAAAAAACTACGATGAAATTATTTTTAAAGTGCAATAAATTTTTAAGGCAAAACCACCTCTCTAGCCTTTACTTTGTTACGGTGTTTTTCACTGTGTTGGTTTTGACAGTAAACACATTTCCTAAATCTATTGCATTTTTTCCCAACATGAAGAGGAATATAGAATCTTGTTGCCAGTGAAAATATCCAGCAGTAGCAGCATAGAAAGCATCTTGCTGTAATTTTGCAATGCCATTAATTCCCTCTTAGTCTCAAGGAGGATAATGAACTTGCCAAAATGTTTGCTTTGTATACATGATAAGTACTGTGCTGTGGGTAACAAAGGTTTAATTACAGGATTTTGTATTTGCAGTTAGAAGATAACTTTTGAACTGTTATAGAATTAAAAAAAAAAAAAATTAAAAAAGCCATTTGTGAATACTGGGCTGTGCTGCCTCTCTCATAAAACCCCAGGGGAGGGATTGTAACTCTGTGTGATCCAGCACAGAGTGGCTGTGTGGGATTAACTCTTGCAGAAAAAAGCGTTTAAGTTCCAAGTGGGCACAGGTCTCAGGCTCACATATTGCTGATATTTGCCAAGCTGCTCAACAAGTGACAGGAACCATTGAGTTTTTATAGCAGAGCATCTGTTATTGTCTGACTTTGCAAAATAAATACCATGTGAAGATTATTTTTTTAATGGATTATTATTCCCATGTAATTCTCTGCATCATGTTACACTTTGAGGCTGGAGACTAATGAAAAACATTTAGTCCATTCAGATACTTTTCCTTCGCAGTATCTTGCAGCACCTTTGCTTCACCTGCAAATTCTAATTCTTTATGTAAATTGGTTGTCTTCCCTGAAGAAAACCTCTCTAGCTCATCTAAGGCAGCTTATGTGGTGTTTACGCAGGAAAATTTTGGACCTTCATCTCTGAGATCCAAAATCATCCTCTCAAGAACTATTAGGAATGCAGCTAAGACTGCACAATATTTTACTGAAGGAAAATGACAGAAGACCATTTTCTTTCCCTGCTTCTCATACACCTTCACATTGACTACTCAAATTGTTTATTTCTTTTTCATTTGTTTATTTACATATTTGCATATGAAATGGTATATGCTGCATCTTCCTAATTCCACTGAAGCCTATTCAAGGATGCTGAGCCAGGTACCAAAGTATCTGAGAGCCTCTTAACTCAGTGTAGGAAGTAGAGCCCTATTTTTTCCCAAATATGGTTTGATTTCTGAAGCTTCAAATTGACTTGTCAATTATTACCCTGCCTTTGAAAGTCAGCTCTGCCTGAGAAACATTTTAATAAAAAAAAAAGGGTGGGGGGGAAAGAAAGGAATCTCTGTTCACTGTCTATGGGAAAATGGCACTTTGCACCTGTGGGTCCCATGATGACGACCAGCACATGGCATCCACCCTGTCACTCATCACTCAGGCCAGCAGCTCCAGGAGGACAAGGTAACCAGGCCACCCATGTTGCTCTTAGGCTCGATGGTGGAAGCCCATGACCTGTCAGAGGTGGCACGGAGGAAGAGGAATCCATCCAGACCTTCCTATCACCGACCACCACCCACGCTGCCCTTCCCAAGAAGCAGTTGGTATCACACTGTGTTGAGGTGAGGCAGTGACCTGTCTCTGGGATCCAGCTCCAATCATAGTCTGTTTGTTCCAGTGACAACCCAAGTTGCTGTAAAGATTTCAATATCATAAACTGGAAGCTGCTGAACTGCAGAGTCAAGTTTGCCCCGTATCATGCTCTGGTCATCATGTCTCCCATAGAAATCCTACTTCTGTGTTATTTGTATTCCCTTTTCCCCCTGAATTTAATGAGGCTGTCAGCAAACCACCCCAAATTGCTGCCTACACCGAAGAACTGAGAACTGTCTGGAAAGAGCAGAGGAAAACATCCAGAGTTATGACAAGCGAAGAATTCAGTTAATAACCCTTCAGGAAAATAAAAGCCACCTTTCTCAGCAGAAGTAATAGAGACTCCTTAATGACCCGTTGGCTCATCCTCTCTGCACTCAGCAGACGAGATAATTTTGATGTGCAGGCTGCCTGCAGACAAGGCAGAAGAACAAGGTCCTGAGCCTGTCCAGGCAAAACAGACATTGTCTTCCACATCTGGCCACTCCTTTAAACAAGAGTTGACTTCTTTTAACTACTTTGCCTCTTCCTGCAGTGCTCACCTCGAGTATTTAAAAGGAATTGCTTTTCGCTTAGTGAAACCTTTTGTTTAGTTCATGCCTTTGTTCCAAACCACAAAAAAAAAAAAAGACTCCCAAGTAAGAGGAGCTGTGGTGCAAGTCACTCCCCACACCCTGGCCTCCTGGCATTGCTAATCTCTCCTGTACAGTCTTTCAACCCCCCAGGCTGTGTGGTGGTTCCATGACACAGTAAATCCAGCTCCAGGACTCACAGGACCTGCTGGGTAAAACAAGAGTCGACTGCAAACCATACAGGGCATGATGCCACATGGACCCCAGCTGGACATCGTGCTACCAGCCTCAGCAGAAAGCTGGGATAGAAGCACCTGGAGAACAAGTTTTATGAGGAACAGCTGAGAGAGNGTGGGTGAGGTGCTGAGGGGCATGGTTTAGTGACTGATGGGAATGGTTGGGCTCAATGATCCAGTGGGTCCTTTCCAACCTAGTGATTCTATGATTCTATGGTTCTAAGTACAAGGTGAGCATAAATTCACATTTACTAACACAGTGCAACATGCACGTGGATGTCCCTTGACCGTGGTCTGGGTGTGCTGCACCTGCTTTTATTTGGCACAGTGATTTGGTGGGGACCATCTGCGTACTGTGGTGTTAGTCTCAGAAGAAAGAAAAGCAACACAGATAAAAGAAGTTGGAGCTAGAGATAATAGAGGTAACCTTTCCTGCACAGCAAGGAATTCTTACTACCTGGTTTCTTTGCTGCTTCCTCTTTCTCTGTGATTTTCTGTTTGTTTTCCTGGTGCGCTGAAGCAGCCCAGAGCGAGCTGCCTGCCACCAAGGGGTGGCTGCATTTCTTCAACAACCAAGCCAGCTACTGAGCTCTGTCCGGGAGACAGACTCTCAGGGGAGAGCAGGACACAAGCAGCCCGGGGCGGTGGGTTGCAAGGCACTTTTGATGGGGGACTGTGCTGTCAGCTGCTCTCCAGAGAGAGACACTGGGCTTTTGAATTGCTTTTTCATGCCACAATTCCCCTCATTAATGCGGGGGTATAAGTCATCTTACCTCGTGATCATGGACAGAAGATCGAGGGAGGCAGATTTTCTCTGTGACCTATTTCCCTAAAGAGGGATGGGAAGGAGGGTTTTGCTGAGGCTTAGGGAAAGAGCAGCGTTCAGTGTCAGAGACTGCTTATGTGAGCTTACATTTCATGCAGGGAAAGCAGAGGGTGGTTTATTTGAACAGGTAAACTTGTGCTGGTTTTCGCATTTGTTTTATCCTATTGCATAAAGAGCTCCTCAAATCTAGCTAACAAAGTAAACCCAACCCTCACCAGCTCCTGTTTGAGACAACACACTGCTGGAAAATAGTGACACTCAGATTGGGTCTTAGAAGTTACGCCAAGGATGTGGGAGGAGAAGAGGTGGTTTCCTTGGCTGCTTTTATGTAATCAATGGACAAAAAGTGAGCCTCTTAACTAGATGCGTGTCTCAGAAATTGGCTTGAGTAATTTGGAATCCTTGTTAGCAACTAGAAGGACATGAGATTAATTTCTTCTATAATATTATGATGTACAACTGAAGTAAAAAGTTGAATTTAAAAGAGAGAATAAAAATCTCCATCTTGCCTAACTAAAATAACACTTGGATTTTATTCTTCTCTCCCATCTAACCTAATAAGTTCAAATTATTTAAATATTTTATTTTAGATGCAAATGCTCCCAGGACACAAGATATTCTCTCTCTTAATTTAGTGGGTGATTACTCAATTTCTGGCCCTGAATTCTGCCTTCCCTTCAAGTGACTTAGCACAATTCAGAGCTTTGTTGTGAACAAACTGGAATCTGGGGTGCGACAACCAGTGTCCGGCTCTTCCTCTGCAGTCTGTCAGTTTTACTTCCTTAAAAGCACCTCTAGGACTTTCCTGGTGCTGGAGATATCCTCAACACATTCAGCAACTTCAATCTAACTTCTGACCATTCGTTTTAGGGAAATTTTTCTATTTGTACACTGGAATAACTGAGGTTGGAGCTGGCCCGTCTTCCATATTAGCAAGCGATGGTGCAAAAACACTGCAGCAAGAACTCCTTTCCTATGTAGCCAAGGCCGATATTTTTATTACATGCCTCTGGCTACTTTTTCTACATCCTATTTTACCTTTTTATCAGCCTTGTTAGGAGTTGCAGATAGGAACCCCATGAAGAACCCTGCTGCTCCCAGGTCCCAGACAAGGGGTGCAAACCTGGACCGGTCACCCCACGTGCAGGTCATGCTGCCTTCCAACAGGCAGTAGGAGTCTGCAGATGCCTTCCCCAGGCTACAGCACCACGCACAAGCCTCCAGCTGACCGCATATTTTTACCTTTCATGGACACAGGGTTCACTTCAGCCGACTCAATATAATTAAACTGGTCTTCTCAAAATGATATATATTGATTAATGAGTCAATTAAAGTATTGAATTCTGGCTCCCTGACCCCTCCACGGTACAGCTGCTGAACTGTTACATTTTTCATCGTATTCTGCTTGGTTGCATGCGCTGGGGTTTGCCATGCTTGGGGACCTATTTGGAGCAGAGTATTTTGACTGCTGTATTGAGATGGAGTTACTTGCTTGTTTCTGACTAATACATTTTATGAATTTTCCCTGCTGTTAATAAACACAGTGGCATTTAATTATTGAGACATTTCATACAAATGTTTTTGATAGGAAGACAAATTTCATGTTCTGGCTAAATAATTAAACATTATGCAAATGTTCACAACCCCAGCATACTGGTTATGGAAAACAATACTTGGATGATGGCCTTGTTTGCACACTGCGTTAGTATTGTTGGGCTGTAGTTAGCAGCAGATATGGTATTACTCTGATTTAAAAATGTAAACAGGTTCTGATGAAACAGGACGAGCATGAGGGTAAGGCTGAGTGCCAGGCTGCAGCCATGCTCTGCAATGGAGAAGGTTTTCCCACTTACCATCCCAGTTGTGCTCCAGCCCTGGGTTCACTCTCCTGTAGCTGGAAATCTCAGCTAAACATAGAGGGAAGAGGTAAGGCTGTGACCTGCGACACAGCTGGTAGCGTGGGAAAGACAAGGAGGAAAACCACTGCTTTCCACACAGCCCCACTTCACCTGTGCCAAGCATGATGCTCTCCACCCAACGTGATGCTCTCCACTTTGTCCTCGGTTTTCCCCTCTGGAGACCAGGGACAAAAGGCAGCCCTTTATGGTTTTAGGGTTTAATTATCCATAAACATGCTCGCCTTGAGAAAAGTCATCCTGAGGCTTGACTTTAAACACAGCAGAGTCTGTGTGCGGCAACTCTGTAACCTAGGGTTAAGCCGTACTCATATTAACAACCAAAGGACTTCTGCCTTGTAATTTGTTACAGTTCTCTTCTTCTCAGGATAGGAATAACAGTAACGCAATGCATGCCTGCAATATGCCAGTGATACACCGAGTGTGGTTATCAAACTCTTCATTGCTGACATATTACAGACTTCAGAAAAAGTTTATTAATTGTTCAGTGCACTCCTGCTGCCAGCAGTACTTAGGGCTTTGACTGGTGTCTGCTCCTGACCCCTGTCCCATTCACTCTCATTACCTGCGCCTCCAGTGGGTGGAATTAGTACTTGCCCATGTGGTTGCACAGCATGTGGGATCACACTGGGAGCTGTCAGTCTGAAAAGTACTTTTGGGGAATAAAATACAATATCACTATATTGCTCCTAAATTACAGTTTTCCTTCTGTGTGCTGGGAGAGTAATATGCAGACAGTTGAGAGGAGGCTGAACACCTAGTTTGCAAGTGGAGATGCGAATCTAAATCTTCTTTTGAATCTGTGAAGAAAGGAATACAACACTTGAATTAAAAATGTGTGTCCTCAGTGTCCTTCCCAGGGGATGGAGCTGTCTGACAGTCCCAAAGCTTTTCTGTTATTACTGTAATTTTGCTGCCTCTTGGAGCTGCAGCAGTGCCTAGCTTGTTGCTACTTACACGTTATTCCAGATATACAGTTAGGGCTTGTGTCTGACTGAGGTTCATTTCTGTTTTTCCTAAAACCTTGGTCTAAAAAGTCCTAACATGCAGGAAATTGCACTCATTATGCCAGGAAGAATGCTCCTGTCCTATCTATGCTTTCCTTGACATCTACCATCCTCCCACTGCTGCTTGGATAAATGCAGGTTTGCTTTGTGGGGAGGAGATGGGATTCTAAATTGGCAGAAAGATAACGCGCAAATGAAAGAAATATCACTAAAGCTTTTAAGGCTGGTCAGGATAACTTAATACAGGCTGGATCCCTGCTGCGATAGGGGAAAGCATGAGATCTTTTCATTATGGCAGAGCAGCAGCTCTGCTAGCTTAAATGGAGAGTGGCTTTGATAATTATTTTCAGTGCTGCAGAGTTCACACCTCACAGGGATGTCTTAACACTTGCCATGTCTCGGAGGGATAGAGGTTAAGGCTAATGATACATACTATAGGTAATTTGAGCAAGGGGGCCAAAAGATATTGTTCTCTTATTCCTTCTCTTTCCCCGCCACACCCCAAATCAACTGCTGACAGAATTACTTCAGCATGTATCTTGAGTTCATATGACAGCTCTCATCCTCCACAGTGGTTTTATGCTTGCTTCCCCATGGCCCTGCTGTGATGTAGAAGGCTATCAGGCTATCATAGAAGGCTATCAGATTGGTCAAGTATGACTTCCTCCTGATGAAACCATGTTGACCACTCTCGATAACTTTCTTTTCTTCCAGATGCTTAGAGATGACATCTAGAACGAGCTGTTCTATCACCATTCCAGGGATGAACGTGAGGCTGATTTGTTGCCAGGTCATACTTTATCAAGGTACTCATGAACCTGTCTCTTCATCCCTTCATCCCAATGTGAGCTGGCTTAACAGTTTCTGGATTTTCTTCACAATTTTAGTAGAGGGTTATGAAGGTAAAGCAGTTAGGGAAGACAGAAGAGTGGAACAGCACCAGAACAGAATGTGCTGGAGTAGTGAAGGTACAGGAGCAAGGGTTGTGCCTCTTTGTCCATTGAGGCAGTGCTATCTCCCATGTTGGTGATGACAACTGTTAGTGCAAATGCTTACCCAGCCATGGTCTCAAGCATAAGGTTCCACATACACAGCTATGTGTATTCCCAGACATTTTGTCCGGGAATTGCGTTGCCAAGAATAAATGCAGAGGGTTATACAGCTAGTGTTATCCATGGAGAGGCAGCCTGCTCTAACCTTGTAAACAACCTCACCTTTTATCTTGTTGCAACTACCCTCCTCTATTCATCTTTTGCTGGAAGAAGCAATTTTCATCCTCTGCTCTGTACTGTCTCTAGTGGCAGGAAATGTGCAACGAGTTCATCCTTCACCTAGTGCTCCCTGTTTATGAAGAAAGAGGTCAAGTCGGTCCAAGAAAGCACAGGAAGCTTTCCCCCTGCTCCTCTATCTGCAGAGCTCTTGCTCTTGCTTTTTGCAAGCTGCTGACTGCCATCAGAAACGTGAGCATAACATGAAGGGATGTGGCAGCAATCACTTTATCCCAGTTTGGTCTGCACAAGATGTCCACATCTGCCCTTCATTGGAAGAAAGGCACTTCTGACATCTGACCAGACATCTCCTGAGTGACAGGGCAAGTGTAGGAAGGAGCTACTTGCTTCAGAGATGGGTTTTAGCCAACAGTTTGGTGCCTGGTTTTGACTCTTAACATCTGATCCTAACAAAGTGGAGTGAATCACATCCTGCACAATCTTGCCTTCCTGTGGGAAGGAAGATCAGCGAAGAAGAGCCAGGCTGAGCTAGACAAGAAGAGAAGTGAGACAAAGAAAATTATGCAAATCCTAACGTGCGGCCAGCCCACCCTTTGGCAGGGGAGCCTGTGCCAAAAGCCTGTAGTATAAAGTTTAAGTCTGTGTTTCTTGGCAGTCAGAAATTTAGATTTGCATTGTTTTTTTGCAGATTTTAGCTCAGATTTTCCAAATCTCCGTGTCTTTGGAGAATATGCAGCCTTAACTGCAAATTACTCAAATGGGTATTGGAGCATTTGTAGTGGGTGAAGTTGGAAAATCCTTTTAGTTTGTAACAGTTCAGCGCAAAATAAATTAAGAGTTATACAGGAGTCAAAAGTTTTCTCAAAGCTTCATCTGCCAATGAGATGATGTACCAGTGTTTTGATGACACCAAGCTGGGTGGTGCAGTTGCCATGCTGGAAGGACAGGATGTCACCCAGATGGACCTGGAAAGGCTGGAGAAGTGGGCCTGTCAGAAGTTCATGAAGTTCAACAAGGCCAAGTGCAAGCTCCTACACCTGGGTCGGGGCAACCCCTGATTTCAGTACACAATGGAGGATGAAGTGATTGAGAGCTACCCTACAGAGAAGGACTTGGGGGTGCTGGTCGATGAGAAATTTGACACGAGCTGGCAATGTGTGCTCACACAGCCCAGAAGGTCAACTGTATCCTGGGCTGCATCAAAAGAAGTGTGGCCAGCAGGTCAAGGGAGGAGATTCTGCCTCTCTGTTCCTCTCTTGTGAGACCTCATCTGGAGTACTGTGTCCAGTTCTGGAATCCTGAACATAAGAAGGATATGAAACTGTTGGAGCAGGCCCAGAAGAGAGCTACAAAGATGATTAGAAGGCTGGAGTGCCTCCCATACAAGGACAGTCTGAGAGAGTTGGGCCTGTTAGGCCTGGAGAAGAGAAAGCTCTGAGGAGATCTTATAGCGACCTTCCAGTACCTGAAGAGGCTACAAGAAAGCTGGAGAGGGACTATTAGTAAAGGCTTGTGGTGACAGGACAAGTGGCAATGGGTGTAAACTGTAGTGGGGCAGATTTAGGCTTGATATAAGGAAGAATTTCTTCACCGTGAGAGTGGTGGACACTGGCACAGGTTGCCTGGGGAAGCTGTGGATGCTTCCTCCCTGGAGGTGTCCAAGGCCAGGTTGGATGGGAACTTGGGCAGCCTGGGCTGGTGGGGGGTGTCCCTGCTCATGGCAGGGGAGTTGGAACTGAATGATCTTTAAGGTCCCTACCAATTCAAACTATTCTATGATTCTTTTGAGAGACTTGTTCTTCTTAAACATCTTAATTTTTGCCTGTGTAAGTTGACTTGGATTCTTGCCCTGTACTGTCTGGATTTGTACTTATTTTTGCTAGGAAAGGTTACCTTTACAAATATATACTTGCTGAGTGCCTGATTCAAATCTTTCTTTAGCTGCAGCTTCTCTGATGCTGGTGGACCAACCACTGAGTTGCCTCAAGATAAATAAAAGGAGACATCCTCTCAAACGTGTTTTGCCTACAATGAAGATGTCCAGCTCACAAAGCCTAGTTCACAAAATTTCCCTGAAGAAAAAAATCCATCTTTTAAAATTAGGAGTGAGAATACTGTGAGGCAGGTCCATGGAAAATGAGCCAGCAAACAAAATAGTTAGTTCTTAATCTGGTTTTCTTCCCCTTGGACTACCTCTTCAATAGTAAATGTATCTGACTCTTCTTTACTGAAGCACTGGACCTGAGCTACTGTCAGCAATATTAGCACAATATGAACTTCATAGTTACCAAGTTTATGTTTATGTAACAGTAGGAATGCATTTAAAAACCTCTGCCTTCAGAAGGAGATGAATAAATGTAAACGTTCATCACCTCTGAGCATATGGCAGAGGTATTTGTGGCTCAGATAGAACCTCCACAACAAGTGAAGTGACAGTGATGTGGGGGTGAGAGTAGAGAAACACGAGTTTGGAAACTGAGCTCTGTTTCCACCTCCCTGAGAGACTTCTTGGACAGATTAGTTGTTTTTTCCCACTTCAGGTTTTCATCTTGTTAAAATGGACCAACAATTTACTTTCTGAAAAGGATGGCATCGTCACACCTGACTTCTGAGTAAGATACAGCTGTGTGTAGAGAAGCGGCATCACAACATATAACAGGAGACTATTTCTTAATGCACTCACAAAAAAGGCAGAAAAATAGTTTACCTAAATGTACCATTTTTTGGCTACTAAGCATTTGTATCTACAATCATATTTTATTTTCTCTATTTGTAGACTATTAGCAGTACAGTAAGGGCTACACAAGCCACCCATTAATAGGAGTTGTAGACTTAGCAGTTTCATGTGTAAAATAAGTTTACAGTATTATGAAACAAGAACTGTCTTTTGCAAACTAGCTCACCCACTGAAGCATTCATTTGTTTCCGTTTCTGCCTATACAGCCACAATGAGATCTGAATTTGTATGAGAATCAGACCTGTCTGCAAGATGGGGAAATCTGTACTGTTCTGCACACATCATTTTACCTAGTCACAGGGATGGGATAGCTTCCCTTGCCCATTAGCCTGGCCCCCTACAGCCCTGCCATGGTGCCAGGTGAGGTCCTCAAGTCTTCCCTGTGCTGCATCAGTACTTAAAGCCTTGCTCCCCCACATAACATGTTTAAGAAGGTGATCGAAGGGTAGTTTGCTTTTCCTTTCACCAGCCATGTGTCATGGTGATGGCAAGTTACCTTATGCAAGGAATAGCCTGGGGCACAGATTGCAGGGGAGTGGGCAACTGTTGCCTGTGCTTCTCCAATACACACTGGGTGTATTTGTGCCCCTTTTTATTTTTGATGCTGACATAGGAGTGCAGCAGAAGCTCAGCAGAAATGCAGTTTCACTGAACAAGGTGCTCAGCTAGCATGAGGCAAAAAGGATTCAGTCATGAAAGGCGTATGGTTGAAAAAGTCAAAACTGGGGTGAAATGGAGGCAGAAGCGCTGAGAGACCAATAGTGTTTACTCTGTTAAAAAACAAGGTTAGTGGCAGGCTGGGAATAAAACCTGTCTCTGAGACAGGATTCAGTTGACAGTCAGGAGACATAGACAATTTTCAGATGTCTATTTTTCAGCTGAGCAGCCCTTAAGACTTTTGCTGCCACTGCCAAGCACCTCTACCTTTACTGCATCTTTTCTAGTGCCTTGGAAAGCACTAGGAAAGCACACAATCACAGTGAAATGCAAGGACAACAATGCTGTCATGCTTCTGAATGAACCAGGAAAAGTGCCTGGATAGAATGAGCTCCAAATCTGATGAATGGCAACTACTGCGCAGCCCTATAGAAGTTGGCAGCTCAGGTGTGCCAGGAACAGTCACTGCAATTACAGCAGACCTGAAGCAACTTCTGCCACTTCGTCTTTAGTCTGACATTTAGGTAATAACCTGGCAAAAATTTCCCAGCATGAAATCTTCCCTCTGTCTAAATATGATTATACATTTCTCTCTTGTGTTTTTCTTTCCTGCTGGTACGGAGTAGCAGACTCCTTGGTCTTTTTATTCAGGAACCAAAGCTGGGAAACTAAGGATTTAAACTTCCCATTTTTTGAAACTACTTCTCCCCTAAGTCTCCCCCATTACGGTTGTTATAGCATTTGCACCTTGACACTTCTATTTAAGCATAAAGTGTTTGAAAGTGCTTAATCTTCTCCAATTTCTAACTGATACTCCAGCTGAACAGCAGTGGCTGCGGGATGAAAGAATAACTCAGCAGGAAGTAAGAATTCAGAAATTTGCTGGCATTGAATATTGTTCAGGGCTAAAGGGAGCTGCCACCCTCACCAGAAGTAAGCGACATTTTAACGTGTCAGCCCAACAGCCCCAACTCCTTTCCTTTGGCAGCTGCAGCTTTTTCCTTTACACATCAAGCAGTGGAATATGCCACAGGGCGTTTGATTATTGCTGTAGTAGGTTAGATGAGGGCAACATAGATTTTCTTTCCTGTCTTGAACTTTGCCTTCCTTCTCAGGAAACTAACTCCAGGGGAAAATGTCAGAAGAACAGAGAAACAACCACATTACACTCACTCTATTGTTTGGGGAAGTTAACTGAATACTGTCAAGGTCCAGTCAGTAAACACTCCTAATGCAAATGTTCAATTGGTAAAAGAACAAAAAGTAGGAAGGCTCAGGGAGTCCTCCTGAAGGAACTGTCATTAAACTCATCTTGTAACAGAGTCTTTCATTCAGCAGACTAAACTCTCCTGACAAAAGGACTTTTATGTGAAAATGTCTCCACCAGGGTTTGTTTTCTGGCACAGAAATGCAAAAATTCATATCCCTAAGCAACACTAATCTATTAGAGGGAAATGATGGTGGGTCTAAGGTTTTTAGCTTGTGGAGATCTCTACAGAAAATTCTGCATAGATGTGTGTGCGTGCAGACATGCACACACTAATTTTTGTTTGAAAGTTACTGTACTGAATTTATTTTTCAATTAAAAATCCACTTCATTCCACTTTTTTTATAAAAGGGAGGATTGAAACACACATTTACATAATAAATTCTCACCACTCAAGGAGTAAAATCACAGAACAGACTGGGCGTCACGACCTTGCAAACTTCTTCTGAGCTTCTTTTTTTGCACTTTGAGTTGCCACCACCTCCTCTTTGCAAGCTTTTGAGAAAGCCAGCAGAATCACTGAGGGCTACTGTGTATGTAAAAAAAACACCGCAATGTATTTGAGCATTGGTTAAAAAAAAAAAAATCTATAGAGACTTGTTAAATTCCACTGTTCAGGCAGAATAACTAGTAAGGTTTTTGCACAGCTTATAAAGTTGTAGTGGGACACTACCTCGCTATATCTAGTACAGAAGCCTTAACTGAAGAGTAAAAATGTGTACTGTAGACTTTGTCTAAATTAGGTGGAAGATCATAGAAGAGTTTAGGTTGGAAGGGATCTTAAATATCATCCAGTTCCAACTCCCCCTGCCATGGGTAGGGACATGTCTCACTAGATCAGGCTGCCCAAGGCCCCATTCAACCTGGCCTTGAAAAACGCCAGGGATGGGGCAGCCACAACTTTCCTCTTGTGAGATGATATAACAAGGGGAAGCAATCAACTGAATCAAAAGGATTTGAACACTGCCAAACAGTTAGTATGACACACTAAAAGCATGGGTCTTGCTAGGGAGATAGTATTCTGACCTGTGAGTGCTACTTGATTTTAATGGGACCCTTCAGACCCCAAAAATGTACATGAAATTCCTGGAGTACATGAAACGAACCACTGGAGATAGAGGATTACTTACAGAACAGAAACACCACAACCCTGAATAATAAACCCACAGAGTAAAGCTGCCACTGGCTTGCTTTCACCAGTCACGCAATGCAGCAGTAATGACCCTCTGGAGGGAAGTGAGCTCATGTTCACACCTCCAAAGCCGTGTCTATTTAACAGCCTGTTGGGCAGTACATTGCAATATGAATGCCCTCCTCAGAGCCAGGCTTGTAAAAGGTACAAAGGACAGAGGTTTCATTTAACTGGTGTGAAGCAACAAGCTACTCTAACTCAAAGGGTTCTTGACAAGCTCTAGTATATGATTAGCACAACATGACCTCAGTGGTAATATGAACCCAATGGTAAAATTCATGACTGTGGCTTTTTGCCAGTGGTGAACAAGCACGTCACACAGGACATGTGGTTTCCTTGGCACTGATGCACAGCGCAAGAAATTTTCTGTTGAACTCAACTATCTCTTAGGTGTACAGGCTCATTCTTACACAGGAAGCCAGGGGCTCAACCCTGAAGGGACCAGAGAGAGACAAGTTTAGGAGGGACTGCTAGCAGCTGACCATGGGCTAAGGAGTAACCAAGTGATGGGACAACTAAACCTTTCTTAGAATCATAGAATCACCAGGTTGGAAGAGACTCACTGAGTCCAGCCATTCCCACCAATCTTTAAACCATGCCCCTCAGTACCTCATCCACCCGCAACTTAAACACCTCCAGGGAAGACGAGTCAACTATCTCCCTGGGCAGCCTGTTCCAGAACCCAATGACCCTTCCCGTGAAATATTTTTTTCCTGATGTCAAGCCTGAACCTCCCCTGGCACAGCTTGAGGCCATTCCCTCTTGTCCTGTCCCCTGTCACTTGGGAGAAGAGGCCAGCTCCCTCCTCTCCACAAACCTCCTTTCAGGTAGTTGTAATAAGTAATGAGGTCTCCTCTCAGCCTCCTCTTCTCCAGGCTAAACAACCCCAGCTCTCTCAGCCATTCCTCATAGGGTCTGTTCTCCAGCCCCTTCACCCGCTTTGTTGCTCTTCTCTGGACTTGCTCCAGAGCCTCAACATCCTTCTTGTGCTGAGGGGCCCAGAACTGCACACAGGATTCAAGGAGCGGTCTCACCAGTGCTGAGTACAGAGGGAGAATAACCTCCCTGGACCTGCTGGTGACACCATTTCTGATACAGGTCAAGATGCCATTGGCCTTCTTGGCCACCTGGGCACACTGCTGGCTCATGTTCTTGGGACTCTTTCAGAACAATAAACCCAAAATGCACAGCCTAAAAAAGTGATATGCTGCAGAGAGAGGAGCAAGAGGGAGGTGATTAGTGGCAGCCAGTATGGCTTCACCAGGAGTAAGCCCTGTACAACCAGCTAAGTCACTTTCTGTTATGGAGTAACCACAGCAGTAGATACAGGAAAATCAATAGGTGTGATCTATCTGGACTACTGTAAAGCCTTTGATACGGTCCCCCCCAACATCCTTCTCTCTAAATTGGAGAAAAATGGATCTGATGGGTGGACTCTTTGGTGGATAAGAAATTGGTTGAATGGTCATATTTAGACAGTACTGGTCAACGGCTCAATGTCCAGATGAAGATCCATGACAAGTGATGTCCCTCGGGGGTCCATATTGGGACCAGTGTTGTTTAATACCTTCATCACTGATATTGACAGTGAGATTGAGTGCAACCTCAGGAAGTTTGCAGATGACACCAAGCTGACTGGTGCAGTTGGCACACCAGAAGGACGGGGTATGATCCAGAGGCGCCTGCACAGGTTGGAGAAGTGGACCTGTGAGAACCTCACGAAGTTCAACAGGGCCGAGTGCAAGATCCTACACCAAGGCCATGGCAATCCCCAATTTCAGTACATGATGGAGGATGATGTGATTGAGAGCTGCCCTGCAGAGAAGGACTTGGGGGTGCTGGTTGATGAGAAGCTCAGTACAGCTGTACTGTACTGTACTGTACTCTGCACTGGTGAGACTACACCTCGAATCCTGTGTTCAGTTCTGGGCCCCTCACCACAAGAAGGATGTTGAGGCTCTGGAGCGAGTCCAGAGAAGAGCAACAAAGCTGGTGAAGGGGCTAGAGAACAGGTCTTACAAGAAGCAACTGAGAGAGCTGGGGTTGTTTATCCTGGAGAAGAGGAGGTTGAGGGGAGACCTTATTGCTCTCTACAACTACCTGAAAGGAGGTTTGTGGACAGGAGGGAGCTCGCCTCTTCTCCCTAGTGACAGGGGACAGGACAAGAGGGAGTGGCCTCAAGCTGTGCCAGGGGA
>WAAB01017473.1:47182-105768 GCA_013389865.1 Piaya cayana | reverse complement strand
AGGTGGTTGACTCGCCTTCCCTGGAGGTGTTTAAGTTGCAGGTGGATGAGGTACTGAGGGGCATGGTTTAAAGACTGGTGGGAATGGTTGGACTCAATGACCTGGTGAGTCTCTTCCAACCTGGTGATTCTATGATTCTATGAGCTGGCAATGTGCACTCGCAGCAAGGCCAACTGTATCCTGGGCTGTATCAAAAGAAGTGTGGCTAGCAGGTTGAGGGAGGTAATTCTGCCCTTCTATTCCTCTGTGAAACCTCATTTGGAGTACTGTGTTGAGTTGTGGAATTGTCAACATAGGAAGGATACAGAACTGTTGGAACAGGTCCAGAGGAGGCTATAAGCATGATCAGAGCGCTGGAATGCCTCCCATACAAGGACAGTCTGAGTTGGGGTTATTCAGACTGGAGAAGGCTCTGAGACCTTATAGTGAATTTCCATTACCTGAACGGGCTACAAGAAAGGTGGGGAAGGGTTGTTGACAAAAGCTTGTAGTGATAAGACTAGGAGGAACGGGTATAAACTAAAGAGGAGCAGATTTGGACTAGGCATAAGGAAGAATTTCTTCACGATGAGATCAGTGAGGCACTGGCACAGGTTGCCCAGGGAAACTGTGGCTGCCCCATCCCTGGAGTTGTTCAAAGCCGGGTCGGATGGGTCCTCGGGCAGCCTGGTCTGGTGGGAGGTGTCCCTGCCCATGGCAGGAGGATTGGAACTGGATGGGGTTTAACGTCCCTTCCAACCCAAAGGAGTTGACAACGCTAACGGAAAACATCAGCCCCTCGCCCAACCTCCCGCCTCAGCCACTAGCGGAACTCTCGCGAGACGGAGCTATTTATAGCCTCGACGGAGAGCCCGGCAGGTTCGACAGCCAATCAGCGGCGTCCTCCAGCGGGGCGGGGCGGTAGCTCGCGGACGGCGGGCGGGGCTTATGCGCCGGTGGGCGGGGCTAAGCGGAGCCCCGCCGGTGGGGGGGGGAAGGGGCGGGGGGAGGCGGGGTTGCGCGAGCCGGGCGCGTCGCTGGGGCGGGGAGGGGGGAGGCGGGTGAGGGCAGCGTTAGCGAGAGACCCGGCGCGCACCGGCACTGGTTGGTCTGTCGGTGCTGCCGCCCGCGGCTCCCCCTGCCGGAGCGCAGCGCTAAGGTGAGGGGGCGGCAGCTCGCAAAAGCCGAGCTCGGTTGTTTCTGGGGAGGCTGGGGTGCGAGGCGGGCGCCCCTTCTTCCCCGCGCCCTCTGGAGTGCGCTGCGGGGCTCGGCGGTGCCGGCGGGAGGGAGGGCCGTCCCGCTCCTCCATCTGCAGGCGGGCACCGTCCCGAGCCTCCCGAGCGTGCCCCCTCCTGCTTCCCGGTGCGCGCACCCCCGTGCTTGCGGGCACCTTTCCTGCTGCCCCGTGCTTGCGGGCGCCGTCCCGCCCCTCCGTGCACCTGCGGGCGGCTGGTGGGACCCGCTGCCCCCTGGCCCCGCCGCCGCGCTGCTGCCCCCTTCCCTCCCCCCGGAGCGCCCGGGGAAGCGCCGCTGCAGCCGCCGCGCCTCGGCGCCCTGTCCCCCTCTCCTCCTCCTCGTCCTCCTCCGAGCCGGGGATCAGCGGGGTGTGCGGTCTCCTCTCCCCGCTTCTCCCGAGGCACCGGGCGCCGCGCGGCTCCCGGCGCCCTCCCTCCCCTGTCCATCGGCTCTCGCCCTCTGCCGCCAGGCGGAACCGATTGTCCTTCCCTTCTCCGAGCGGAACAGCCGCGGCCGGGACGGAGAGAGACCGGGCAAGGTCCCGAGTAACGCGGGGCTGTTCCCGGGGAGGCGGCGGATCCCCCCGTCCCGGATTCGAGGGGGGCCGCGCTGCGCGGTGTCCGGGCGCGGGCGAGCCCTGGGCTTTGCCAAAGCGTTTCGGTGGAAAGCGAGGTGAAAACCCCCTTCGCCTGGCAAATCCGCCTCCTTTCCCTTCTGGTTGTCTTCTAGCCGTGCCCCGTTGTTGAAGAGCAGCCCTCCCCACGCCGCTGCTGCCGGGAGAGGGGGTTTAGCGGCTCCCGGCAGGATGGGGTCTGGGCTCTCCTTCTCCCCAGCCTGGCGCTCGCTAATCCTGCACCATCCAACCCTCCAGCGGCTACGGAAAGAGCCTTGGCAAGCGGCGATGCTTATGCCTTGCAGTTGGAAATAGGCTTCGTGTGTCTCTTACAGCTGCACTCGGTGACCTCGGAGTTCTTTTTTCCAACCTAGCTATTCTCTGTTTGTGTTTCGGGAAGTGTTTGGATACACGCAGAAACTTCTTTATTTCTTTAAGATGTGATTCATTAGGGTGCTGCTTGGCATCTCAGGTGCCTTCTGTACCCACGGCCTTCAGCATCTAGCAGGATTGTTCCTGTCAGTCTGCAGTGGGAAAGGTTCATGTCCTGACAGCGCTGGAAGGGAGGTTATTCTCCCTCTGTACTAAGCACTGGTGAGACCGCTCCTTGAATCCTGTGTTCAGTTCTGGGCCCCTCACCATAAGAAGGATGTTGAGGCTCTGGAGTAAGTCCAGAGAAGAGCGACAAAGCTGGTGAAGGGGCTAAAAAACAGGTCTGATGAGGAGCGGCTTGAGGGAGCCGGGAGTGTTTATCCTGGAGAAGAGGCTGAGGGGAGACCTCATTGCTCTCTCCAGCTACCTGAAAGGAGGTTATGGAGAGGAGGGAGCTGGCCTCTTCTTCCAAGTGACAGGGGACAGGACAAGAGGGAATGGCCTCAAGCTGTGCCAGGGGAGGTTCAGGCTTGACATCAGGAAAAAAATATTTCACGGGAAGGGTCATTGGGTTCTGGAACAGGCTGCCCAGGGAGATAGTTGACTCGTCTTCCCTGGAGGTGTTTAAAAGATGGGTGGATAAGGTCCTGAGGGGCATGGTTTAGTGATTGATAGGAATGGTTGGACTTGATGATCCAGTGGGTCCTTTCCAACCTAGTGATTCTATGATTTTATAGGCTTCACCTGTGTAGTTATACCCTCTCATAGAATCAGCTCAAACTGGATTCCCCCTCAGCTAGATTTGTTTAGTTTGTGTTGTAAATCATTGAACAAACCCGAGTGACCACTTGGGGGTTAAATAATTAATGTGCGTTTACACACGGGTTTCTGTTGGTTTAACTCTATGCATTTTTAAGAGCTGGAATGCTTCTGGTTTGTGCATGGCCTTGACGTATGCAGTTTGATATAGTGAAATGCTTGGTTAATCATCTAAGTACTGCTGAGCTGCTGGCGCCTGTGCTAAGAGGAGTGGGTACAACACCAGAAAAGAGGGATAAAAGCAGAACCAGCCAACTCAAAAGCATGATAGCTTTTGATTTGACACAGTTTTGTGCATGCTCACTGCTAATTGAATCATGTTGCTACAGGGTCTTTTTTTTGTTAATTTCTTTTTGTTTTCTGAACTCTTTCAGACTGTATTTTATTGTGGATTCAGATAGCACAGTGAGAAGCTCTGATCACATCATCTTGATGTAAAAAAGATGCCCATGTTTTCTGGCAAGGCAGGCAGTTCACTTCCCCTGCATTACCAAATGATGTTTTTACTTTCCTGGCTGCCCTCTGTTGTTTGCATGTTGGACCAACTGTGTGTTGCCTGCAGTGGGATAATCTGTTTAGCTTGCTGCCTGGACCTTCATGCACACCTGAGCTGCTCCAGAGACATCTGACTGTTGCTAGAATAATGGCAAAGGTAGATTAAAGTTTTAGGCGTCCTTGCTTCAGAGCCACTTCAGCGGTGTTAAACTGTTAATTCATATAGATGGACCTTACAAAACCTTGGGCTTTTGAGGTCTTTGCCTCTCCTTGCTATTAAAGTTCACCCAGACTTTTGTCTCCTCACCTAATTACTATTGCCCACCCCTGTGGCTTTTATGTGCATCTCCTGGTGCTGATGATACTTCCTGGCATGCCATGCTCTCCGTGTTATCTCTTTGTAGGTCTCTTGGTTGTCCTTATCTTTCATCGCGTCGAATTTAAGTTTCTCATATCATGAAGCCTTTTGCCCTTCTTTGTATTCATGCTTGCTACTTTGTTAATGAATTTTACCATCCACTTTGTTTGCTTCCTATGTACTTGCATTTGTTCCTTTCCTTATAGGTACTGTGTGATTTCTGAGTTAATGTTTAAAGCCACAAACCTATCTGTGAATGAAGTTGTTGAAAACAAAGTGTGTTACCAGGATTGTATGTGAGTTGATCATAGCCTGAGGGTAAACTCTTCCTGTAGCCTGGATGATGTGACCAAGATTTGAACACAAGAGCACCTAGTTCTGCAGCTTTGTTTTTCTGTTCCATTCATTTGTTAACCGTGCCTCTTGGTTGTCTTGTTTTGCGAGCTTTTTGGTAAAGGTAGCGTGTGATGCAGTATAAGCTTGGAACAGGTAGTTCAGATTTGACTGGAATATCATGCTATCAGAATGATAAAAAGTACTTTTCCCCTGTTGTTCTAAATGCACTCGGATGAAAAAGTGACAGAGATTATTTCCAAGGAAAACTCAAAGCAAGTTATTTATTGCTGTGTTGCATACTTGTATCAGATGTAGTTCATAGTGGGGGAAAAACTAGCAGTGTCTTTAATGAATGTCAGATGTTATTGTTTGAGCTACTGCAAAGGATAAAGTAGCACTTTAAAAACAAATCTGCCCCTCCAGTCTTTTCAAGTTGGTTAATTTATTTCCCTATTTTCTTTGTCTTGCTCAGTTAGGGCAGTGTGGTTAGATGCTGGCTGTGTTGAGTCAGTTGAAGATTTCTGATCTCAGTGTATGGAACCTTCGTGTGGGATAAAACCGAACTGTAGTTAATTTTTGTATTTTGTCCTTGTGCCTGTATAGTGGAGATAGAAGAGTGAAATGGTCATATCGTGGCATTTTGCGGGGCTTTTGGGTTGTTGCCTGTTGGTATAGATTGAGCAGTCTGTGCATGTGTACCTGTAGTCTATGCTTTAGCTGCAGCTAAGCTAGGGGAAAAAATGATTGTGAATGGATCAAATACTCTTGCATTGATCAGAGAAAGATAAGTGATGTAGGTTTGTAAATGCTGTTTAAAGCTCTGGGGTCTCAGTTCACCGTGGGTGGTTCTGCTGCCGCCCTTATATTTGGCCTCAGTAATTTCAGAAGGATTTTGTTGAAGGTGAATATTTTGGAGTTGGGTCTGGAGTTGCTGGCTTCCTGAAGACAGTTCCTGCTAGAGTGACATGTGATTGTGCCTTGAGTTTATGATAAATTGTAACGTCAGTGATGTGTATGTTTATCCTTTAATGACCAAACTGATGTGAAATACAGCTTCTCCAGGTATGAGCAGAAAAACGACAAGTTAACCTGACAAGTTCTATTCACTGAGCCAAGACTGAGACAGTATGTGTGGGATGCATGTCAGCCACAGTAATGAGAGTCTCAGTATTTCTTTACTATGTTTTGTTACATGAGGGGCTCTTGTAAATATTTTTGGCATAATCCATTCAAATTTTGTTTTCTTTAAACAGATCTAGAAGAATAAAGAGAAGTTTAATTTATGAGAACTATAAGAAGGCTTACAGCAGTTTGGAATGGATTGATTTATGGTACCTCTGATATGTGAGAGCTACATTTCGTGTTGCTGTTGGCCAGCTGCTGCTGGTGGACTTCATCTGACTTCATTGCACTAAGCCCAACAGATAGGTCCTCATCGCTAATAGAACGTAAACAAGTGTGATGCTGAAATGAGATGAGGCTCCGAAATGGAACTGTGGCCACCGTGTTAGTTTTCATCACTACATTCCTCAGTTTGTCCTGGTATACTGCGTGGCAAAATGGGAAAGGTAAGTAAAAGACTCCGAAACCAAATTGACCTTCATGTTGCTGTGTGTGGCAGATGAGTGAGTAGTACAGGCATGTGCACTGCTGCTGTGTGTTAGCAATCTGTAAATTGCTTGTTGACTAGCTCTGCTTCAGAAGGTATTCCCTTGGTGAGGAATAAACACCTGCTGGTAGATTCAGGAAAATTAACTTGGAGTGATCCTGATTTAAAAAGAAAAAAAAGATGTACCTGAGGTAAAATAAATGCTGCTGTTGGAGGGAAGGGATTGGTCCAGGCTGAACAGTTTTTTTGTTTGGTTTTGGTTTTTTTTCCTGGGTTTATAGTTATTGGGAAAACATATGGACTGATTTGGCTTCCTTTGCTATGTGTTTTGTTTGGTTTTTTTCCTCCCCATGTGACATATGGCCAATGGACCCGGCTGGAGAATGCTATTTCTGGTGCTGCTTTTTGTGTTCCCTGATGATTCAGTGGTGGTAGTGGCAAACTGCTAATCAACGTTGCTGAAAGACTTTTCTTTCTGTCTTGAAATGAAATGTTAGAGTATGACATAAGAAATAAAATAATAAGAGCAAAATAAGTCGATAATGCATCTATTAGAATAACATGAGCAATCTCATGAAATAGTCAAGTAACTGTTGTGTGTAATAGACTTTTACCTTTTTACTTATCTAGAATGATCTAATTGCACTCCGTGCAAACCTTGGAAAATTCAAATTTTCTGAGGGTTGGGACTACTTACTGCAAGTAAGATATTTCAGTTTTGTCCTTCAGCAAAGCAAATGAACTTATTCAGTAATGTGTGGTCCTTTCTTTTCCCTTTTTTGTTTTCCTTTATAAACATCTGATCTCTTGAAAAACTAATTGACTGTCCTTCAAGGAACAAGTAATTTTAAAACACGTATTCTGTCTTAAGTGAGGTTGTTGTATGGTTTATATTTAAAACACGTATTCTGTCTTAAGTGAGGTTGTATGGTTTATACTGGCTGTTCTGCTGAGAATATTGTCTTCAGTTGTGACCCATGTCCAATAAGAGGAAGCTGAGGTTTTCTAGGAATACTGTCTCTTGTAGCACAGCCAACTTGTAACCCTTATTTAACATAAAAGAAGCAGATGAGTTCTGTGGCATATTGAGTTGGGGTTTTTTTCCCCATTGGGCACTTGTAGGAGAAGCAGATGCTCTGTGGTGCAATCTCTGCTGTTGCAGTTGGTCTGCAGGCTAGACTTTAGTGCTTCTGTAAGCAGCAGTAAAAATGTCAGATTCTCAAGGTTGAGGTAAAATATAGATCTCTTAATTGGGCAACAAAAGTGTAGGCATGTTGAAGACTGATGAGAAAAGGATATATGAATACCACTGTAAGTAATATTTTCTTCATGTTGGCTAATAACACATTCTGTGCTTAGATTTTTTTTTTTACTTATTTATTTCTTGCTGTAGAACCTCACGTGAATTTTGCTTTCATGTCAGCAAAGATATATATATATCCATGAAATTCTTTCTTATGATTTTTTTTCTTTCTTACTTGACATAAGATTTACAAGGCTTGTTACACTTTGACAAAAGAAAACACAAAGAGAAGTCTCCATTGAGAGAAATCAGAAAAAAAAATCTGCTATTTGGAGAGTGCTAGTATAAATGGCACTTAGTTGCAATTGAAACTTTTGTTGGTCAGACTGCTTTATTTTTTGTAATCCTTTTTTCCCCCCCATCTGAATGCTTAAAATCAATACCTTTTTAATGTTGGTATGAAAGTTCTGCATTTATCTTCTTCCAGATTTTGCAGTTGAGCATTAAGATGGTAATTAAATAAGATACCAGATATCAGCAATGTGTTAATTAATCATAAATCACAGTTATAAAACTGCATTCAAGATAAGTTGAAATGGTGTTGATATGGTTCTAGATAAGTTATGGTGTTGCTTCAAGAGAAACTTTTACATAGAATATTGCTTTTTAAATTTAATTTTACTTTTTAACTTATGTTTAGCATTTTAGTGCAGGTTGTCTAAAACTAATGCAGGTTTGTGTTCATTTAGTACTGCATTTTCAATCAGAGGCATTTCTGCACCAAGATTCAGCAAATGATAACATATAGTTAATACTCTTTTTTCTAGCTTGATTCGTTTTATGTTTATTTAGTAAGCCTTGCGGGATAGTATTGTAATTAATTGATAATATTTTCATTGCAAATTATTGAGTGGCTCAATCAGAAGCTAATTTAGTGTTTGCTGTTAACATTTACTGAAAGGTGTCTTACACTCTGATCTTTTGTTATTTATTACATTTATATGGCATGTGTTAGATTACTGTAGGGGTCTGTCAGTCTTTATACAGCAAAGTAAATCTACACTTGGAAAGAAAATACTGTTTACATTTTTTTTAGCAATTTGAAGGTTTGTTTTATCTTCTATCTTCTTAGTAAGAACTACAAGAAATCATACATTTTCAAAGCAGAAGCATAGTGCCGGGTTTTTAACAACCCTAATCCAGTCTTAAAGTGATTAATTTTAATTGAGGGACAGAGTTCTTGGATAATTGTCATTTAACATGCAGAACCATTTTTGGAATAGCAATAAGACTGGCATGATGTGATATTTTTGTAGATTATGTTGTCCTCTGGTAAATACACCTAGTCCCGGTCTATGCAGGGTAAGATGTAGGCATTTCAAAGTGATACAGGCTTTGGTACTAATGAAAAGTGCAAAAACCTGTTGCTGCGGGGGCTTTACAAACTTTTAAGGAAATGCTGAAAAGTTGCCAGAAGTTGAAGGCAACACTCTTGTCTGAAGCACCATCACTGGAAACACCATGGCTCTAGCTTACCCTTTGGCCTGATGATGTAAATAACCTTTCGCGGGGCAGATACTGCTGTTTGGATGAAATGGCCAATTGTATGGTTTAGCTTTCAAAGTGAACTGTGTTTGAAGAGGCAAGTACTTATGGTTGTTGGAGAGTGTCTTCAAAATCAGGCCATGATGCTTGTGGCTTTATGGATCCCAGGCAATATGTAGAAGCACTGGAGAGTTGTAAGGAAGCAGTACGAGCCCTGAATACACCCAGGAAAGACATCTCTTGAGAGATTCATGAACAAGACTGCTCTCTAGGTGTTAACAATGTGTTATCATTAGCAGAAATGAAGTATATTTTATAAAATACCAAAATGCTGATTACTTTGGTGCAAAGGAGGAGTGCTTTTAAAGGATCTGCAGTCACTTCACATTCACCATTAGTCAGTTCAGTATAAGATGTCCTTGAATTCCTCCTAAGACTGAGCTCTTCTGCAAGTGATAACCTTATACTTAGCACGATCTCTTTTGACTGAATCATGCTTTCCGCTACTCCTGACTGCCCTACAGTTGCAGGTTGCTGACGCCTCATTTGTGAGCTACAGAAATGCAGTATTTCTTTCATGCTAAAGGCACTGCTCTTAAGAAAAGCTAACTAGTCCAGAATAGTACTTCATACCTATTAACATCAGTCACAAAAATTACATCAAAGCTGTTGTTCATTATGTAGGAAGGACAGTCTTGACACTTTGATCTTTAATGGAACTACTAGTCTGAGGACATAATGTTCCAGGAAGAGTGCTATGCTTCATAATGCTCAAGAGCCTCTTCTTCATGGGCCAGCAAACTTCTTGATGCCTGTCAACAGTGTGGAAATTAGTAAGAGAGGTAACTAACTTTACTGAATTAGGGCAGGTGTGGTAGGGTGAAATTCTTTAGCAGAACATTCATCAGCCTCATCACTTTGCTTCCCATGTGAAAGTCCTGCTCTGATTCTACTGCGCTTTTTTTTTTAAAGAACAACAGTTTTTTTGTTTAAAGTATGTATACTTTGTTCTTGGTGAAAGACAGTAGTTGACAGTGCTGTGTGTCACTTTTGGAAGGCATTTGGCTACTTGAAGTAGTGAGGAAATGTACGGAATGTGTACTGTGAAAATCTGATGCAACTTAACCCTTCAGGATTGTCTAAACTATGTAGTTTTCAGAGCAATCTGAAACTGGTAGTGTATGTCACCTTTAACCCATGTAAAACATACTCTTCTTCAACAATGTTGAAAAAGTGCCTGTTTTTCAGTTTGTACAAAGGTGGTGGCGTCAGTCTAAGATCTCTTCATTGGCTGAGGATGACTTATTTTGATACAATGATTTGAATTCAAATGGGAAGACCACCAAAAGGACTTTTACTTTTGAGATATTTAGCTTACTATTTTGATGAATATTCACTCAGACTTAAGTTATGATGGTTAGAGATACCACTTTGTTTTGAGCATTGACGTCATTTGGAGAGAAAATGGCCTGAGCTGTATTATAAAACTCTTATTGTCTTTCTCTTCTAGCTATTTTCATAAAATTAGAATTACTGCACTGTTTCTCACCCACAATAGTTTTAAGTGCTGAAAAATACCTAAACTTAACAGCAAGCATAAGAAAAACCTAAGTGAGACTAAAACAAAAGGACTTGGCCAGTGGTAGAAAATTTTAAGTGTCTTAAGAGTTAAGAACCAGGATTATTAATGCCTGGAAGGAGAAGAGTCCTACAGAAGCATGGAGGAAACGGGACAAGGAGGGCAGTGTGTGTGTGTATACACACATACATATATATGCGTATATATATATGGGGGGGGAATGTGTTTGTTGCCAGTTGTTATGCAAATATTCTCTTTAATAATAGATCCACAATCCAAGAGTTGCACGTTAGTGTTTTGCAACCCTATTCTACCTTAGTTGATAGTTTGATCCTAAGAGAAGCTGTTATTCAAGTAAATCTGGTTAGTCTTCTGATTTTCAAAGTTATGTGTTATGTGCTGTTCTCCCACTGATGTGAGTTAAGGCTGACCAACCAAATAACTGAGTGCAAACTGTGAAGAGTGGAGACAGGGAAAGGGAAGGAATGGGTCACGACGGGAAGGGATGCTGAAGTAGGAAGTGCATTTAACAGTTTATGCCAGTCATCTTGCTTGGGGCAGAAGAGAGGTCTTTTTTTATTCTTTGAAATAGAAGGGAAGTGTGGGTTTCCTTTGGAAATTCTGTTGCATGTTTTTCATGAGCTGAAATGAAAGGAAATAGAAGTTTCCTTTTTCTTTTTAATACTAGCACAGGAACATTACTCTGGTCTTTATCTAAAAGACTTCAACCTTGGTTTCCAAAACTGACAAGTTGGTATATAGTTTATTGATATTAAAAATAGAGTTGAATTTCATTAAGGCTAATCAGGGATGAAGGTTTGGAATGGATACCGAGGCTCCTGGGCAGGTAGCTAATGTGCTATCTGAGGTGAATTGAGCAGAAGAGGTTTGCATCCCAGCTGTTCAGGTTGGCAGTGTTTAGATTTGCAGCATCTTTGTGTCGGTCTTATGCCCTGTTGCAGCAGAATTTCTCTGACACCAGTGATTTTGGTGAGCTGCAGTGGAAGGGTTCACAACCAAAGAGCAGCACTGCCGTGTCCCCTTGCTTTCTTTGTAACCTGCTAGATAGGTTAGCTCGACAGTTTATGGGATTCTACAACTTGGTTACTTCCAGAGCACTTAACGTGACTGGGCTTGGCTGACATCTTGGGATACTGCTTTTGATTGTGGTCCAGCCCTCAGAGTAGGGGAAAAGCGATGCTTTTGCCCTGTGTGACTTAATAATTCTTTAGCCCTGGATCTTCCATGCTTGCATGACTTCTTTAAAATACTGGTTGCTGCTTCCGTGCAGAGAAAATCATTCAAGTTGTTAATCCAGCCCAGGAAGAAGTTCTACATGACAGGGCTGCTTATACCTTAACAGCTCTGCTGTAAGAAATGTATCTATGAATGTATCTGCTAGGAACTTTTTGCAAAGTGGATTGTAAACCAGCATGTATTTATCTTCTTGCTAGTAACTGTCTTCCTGGAGTAGTTACAATGACAATTCATGGTCATGTTTGTAACAGTGAGCAAGAGGGGCTTTGCAATGATCGGTCCTGGTTTTGGTGGCAATTGATATTTTTCTTAGTGAATCTGGGTCTTGAGAGGGAGAGATTCCTAGGTAAATTTTAAAAAGGAGTGTACTGGGAGGAGCAGCAGAGGTAGGCAGAGAGACTGCGATTTAAAATAACTTATGCAAAATGGAGATGTAGACAGGAAGGGGTGTGGATGGAGGTAGAATTGCCCCAGACAACACATGGAGTGCAGTAAAGAGACAAAACCCAAATGCGTACATAAAGAATGGGGGAGAAGTTTGGTGTTAGGATTCTGGGTAGGAATGGCAGTTTACTGTAAATCACATGCTAAACATGCTTCAACATGTTATTGCAGAAACCAAAAGAAATTGGACACAAAAAGGGAGTTAAGGAAGTAAAGTACTATCAAGTCTACTTCTATGTGGCTGGAGCACCTCTCATGCGAGGACAGGCTGAGGGAGTTGGGCTTGTTCAGCCTGGAGAAGAGAAGGCTCTGATAAGTCATAGTGACCTTCCAGTACCTGAAGAGGCTACCGGAAAGCTGGAGAGGGACTGTTTACATAGGCTTGTGGTGATACGACTAGGGGCCATGGGTATAAACTGGGAGGGGCAGATTTAGACTAGATATTAAAGAAGAATTTTTTCACAATGAGGGTGGTGAGGCACTGGTGCAGGTTGCCCAAGGAAGCTGTGGCTGCCCCATCCCTGGAGATGTTCAAGACCAGGTTGGATGGGGTCTTGAGCAGTCTGGTCTAGTGGGAGGTCTCCCTACCTGTGGCAGGGGGCTTTGAACTAGATGGTCTTTAAGGTCCCCCCCAACCCAAACTGTTCTACGATTCTCTAGCAGGGCACAATAAGTCATCTTTTCTGCCCTGCTTCGCACTGTGTCTACTTCTGGATGAGCAACAAAGCTGGTGAAGGGGCTGGAGAACAGACCCTATGAGGAGCGGCTGAGAGAGCTGGGGTTGTTTAGCCTGGAGAAGAGGAGGCTGAGAGGAGACCTCATTACTCTCTACAGCTACCTGGAAGGAGGTTGTGGAGAGGAGGGAGCTGGCCTCTTCTCCCAAGTGACAGGGGACAGGACAAGAGGGAATGGCCTCAAGCTCCGCCAGGGGAGATTTAGGCTAGAGATTAGGAGGAAGTTTTTTACGGAAAGGGTCATTAGGCATTGGAATATGCTGCCCAGGGAGGTGGTTGATTCGCCTTCCCTGGAGGTGTTTAAGGCACGAGTAGACGAGGTCCTGAGGGACATGGTTTAGTGTTTGATAGGAATGGTTGGACTTGATGATCTGGTGGGTCTCTTCCAACCTGGTGATTCTATGATTTTATGCTCTGCAAAGTGAAATTGGTCAGTGGGAGATTCAAAGGAGCAACGAGTGGCCAAAGATCTACAAAATCTACGCTGCTATGGAAGGATCAGTGCTGTGACTTTGCTTAGCTTAATGGAAAGGTGTGAGAAGAGAGACAGGAAGATACTTTTCAAGCATTTTTAAGGTTCTTGGTGGGGGAGAGAAGAAAAGACATAATCTATTGTTTGTGGCCATAGTGAATAATGGGCATATAAGGGTCTTGAAATTGAAAGGGAGACCAAGGTTGGATGGTGGAGAAAGGTGTGTTTTGTTTTTTTTTTGTAATGACAAGTACAGTTACATACTGGAGTAGATTGTTTGGAGAGATAGAGAATTTTCATGTAGGCATTTTCAAGAACAAGTTAAACCAGAAGTGACAAGTGAAAAGACAGCAGTACTGGTTTTTTTTATACCTATAGAGATTTGGGCTAGCACAAGAACGGTGAGTTCACTGGTTTTTAGAACTGATATACAACTCCTAAAATAAATAAATCATGGGTAGAGAAGACCTACAAGTGGAAGGACTAATCTAACTTTGAACTAGCTGTCTTGCTGAAATTAATTTTGAGTGAGGGGGTGGAATAAATGGCCCCTAGAAGTGCCTTCTAAGTTATACCAGGTAACTTGACCTTTACCAAGTTTAGCTTTTCTTGTGCCAAGAATGACATACATTTAATTACTAAATAATATATTTCATTACTAAATAGTATTGTTTGTACAAGTTATGTGAGAGTTGCCCTTTATTATCATAACATTTGATCCCTTTAAAAAACATTTGCTTGTATTTTGGCACTGTCATTTAACCTTTTATTGTTAATATCTGCAGTCCTTTCTGTAGCTGGGAACCACATAAATATTGTGTTATGAAAATCTCAAAGTATCTTATTATTTTTCTCATGTGATTTTTTATTTAATTCTTCCTCTTTTTCCTCTTCTTTTTTTTTTTTTTTACCACTCACTCCCACAGTTTAGAGTAATATCCTTTTTCAGTAGCCTTATTCTGGCTGTGTAATCATGTCTTTATTTGCTGCCTAATAACAAAAAGGTTTTTCCCATTACTGATGGAATCTTTAGGATTAGAATACTAGAAGTTGTTTCTTTTTAGGATGAGGCACAGTGAATCTATAATTTACTTTTGTTTATAATGCACTATGCTTTGTTTTCCTGGATATGGCAGAAAGTGAATAGAGAGTGGTTTCCTTGCTCACAGTGCAAGGCTTTATTCCAGCTTGTCTCTGCCTAAAAAGCTGTTACTCTAGACAGTCTTTTAGAGTTGTGCTTCCAGCAGCTTTTGTGGTTGTCTCCTTGGCTTTCACACAGCTTTCTGTCTGTTCCTGTGGATGCTTCCCTGAGATGTGCCACCCGTCTGTCTACCAGTAAACAACATAAACCTATTTTTGCTTGTGGCAGTACATAATTTTAATATCTTTTGCTCAAAAATAATTTAAATATTTGCTGTGGTTATTGTGCATAAATGTTACTATTGTAGCTGACAGATACATGATGGTCTTGCATGCTCATGGCATTGATACTTAAGTTTCCTCAGACAGTTCAGAGATAGGCTGAACTAAAACTGTTTTCCATTGCAAATTGATAGTAGTTATGTGATAAACAGCCCTTATACTTGGTTGCACAGCCCCTAGAGAAAAACCGTAGAGGTACTGTTGGAGAGAGATTTGAATAAAACAAATGTGATGGGATCACATTTGACATACAAGTTTGTTGTTAATTTGCAGCAGTGTGGGAGCATGGTGAAGCTTTGATCCTGAGTTGTTTGCAAGGAGAACAAGCTAGAAAGAATATGTTCTCAGAAGCAAGGGTTATTCAATGCACTTGTCAAGGCACAAAGAAACAAGGTGCGTCAGCAACCTTGTCTCACCAGCATGTGTAGAAACAATAATAAGACTTACACAGTGGCTTGAATTTTGTGCCCAAACTAATAAAAATCTCTAAAAGTTTCAGCTCGTAGAATAGCTTTGTTAATTGTGAGGTGGTAGCACTCTTCTGACCAGTTATCTTTTGATAGATAGTTTTTTTTAATAATATATTATAATGTTAAACATTTGGCTGTGGATCTACTATTACTAATGTCATTTTGATTTAGGATGCTAGATTTTCTTGCTTGTTCCTGGCGTGCGTGTGTGTGTGTGTGTGTGTTTTGTTGGTTTTGGAGAGGAGAGAAATAAATGTTTAAAATAAGAATGTCTTGATTAATGTGTACGGAAACTCATAGAGTTGTTGACAGTTCTGTAGTAGAAACAAATCATGTTAAAATCTTCAGAAGTTTTCAGGTTGTCAGAACTGAATGGTTACTTTTTCTTTCTGTGTCATGGTTCTACTTTCCTGTGTGTTTGTTTCCTTGCCACATTGGGCTGGAGCTCAGTTAATCAGTCTGAGAATATACAGCATCTTAACTCTCAGAATCTGAGCCCTGAAAGTTCAGTAATATGATGGTTCTTGGAGAAGGTCTGGGGTACATACACCTGAATTTTCCTGTTGATCAGGGGGGCTCTAAATGGAAATAGGAGAGACCTTTCTGAAGCTCCTATGTGTAGTGACATAATGCTAGAATAGCTGTTTCCACTTCTGGTGTAAATGACCCATATGCATTCATAGGTAAAGATGCCCTTTTTAATGTATGGAAACACTGGAAAAAGACTAGTGCTTTGTCCTGTATTTGTAATATGTTGCATTAATTCTAACTGTATTTAGCTTAGTTTGATGAAGTTTTTTAACTTGAAACAAACTGTAACTGAGTGAAAAACTTTTCTTGCTATTGTAGCTTGAGGATGAGTTTCATTAGGTTTTGTGGTATTTTAGCTATGTGTAGATTGCAGTGATCAAAGATTTGAATTGCGTCAAGTTAGGAATTTATCTTCATGCAGGAAAAAAATTGATGCTAAGACATTCACAATATATTTATATATTCAGTACTAATGGCTTTAAGTTGTTCTCCAGTGCAGTCATAACGATAAACTAATGACTCAGATAGTGAGTGAAGGATGGCTGCGGTTAACTTCTGAGAAAAGTTGAATTGTCACCACAGCTTCTTTTGCCTTAAGATATGCCCCTGTATCCTCTTTTTCCTTTACTGTCACTCCTTCATAATACTATTTTAGTCTGTCCTCCTTGCTTGGTTCAAATTTGGTGTTGTAAGGCTGTATTACTTTAAGTTTGGAGGAAACAGGCTGTTAAGACCATGACAGAGCTTCCAGTTTGTGCTGTGGAGGGAAGGGCTGGAGCTCAGCAGCAGTGTTGTGCTTGGATGGCTGGGCAGCTGCTGCTCATGTTCCCACTGACCACACAATGGTTGCAGAGCTCTGTCTGCTGCTGTCTTTTGCTAGTGGTTAAAGACAGATGCTAACGTATGGATTAAGTGTGTGTATGGGAAGGTGTAAGTGGGGGACAACAGGAAGAGTTGTGTGCTGGGGGCTGTATGCTGGTTGTGCTGACTGAATCATAGAATCACCAGGCTGGAAAAGACCTCTGAGATCATACAGTCCAATCATTCCTATCAAGCATGTCCCCAAGCACCTCGCCTACCTGTCTTTTAAGTAACTCCAGGGAAGGTGACTCAACCACCTCCCTGAGCAGCCTGTGCCAATGCCCAACGACCCTTTCAGTGAAATTTTTTTTCCTGATGTCCAGTCTGAATCTCCCCTGGCACGGCTTGAGGCCATTCCCTCTTGTCCTGTCCTCTGTCACTTGGGAGAAGAGGCCAGCACCCTCCTCTCCACAACCTCCTTTCAGGTAGTTGTAGAGAGCAATGAGGTCTCCTCTCAGCCTCCTCTTCTCCAGGCTAAACAACCCCAGCTCTCTCAGCTGTTCCTCATAAGGTCTGTTCTCCAGCCCCTCACCAGCTTCATTGCTCTTCTCTGGACTCGCTCCAGAGCCTCAACATCCTTCTTGTGGTGAGGGGCCCAGAACTGAACACAGGATTTGAGAAGCGGTCTCACCAGTGCTGAGTACAGAGGGAGAATAATCTCCCTGGATCTTGCTGGTCATGCCATTTCTGATACAAGTCAAGATGCCATTGGCCTTCTTGGCCACCTGGGCACATTGCTGGCTCATGTTCAGTTGCTGTCAACCAACACCCCCAGGTCCTTCTCGTCCAGGCAGCTTTCTTCCCCTAGTCTGTAGCACTGCCCAGGGTTGTTGTGCCTAAAGTGCAGGACCCAGGCTGAGGTTATAGTGGCAGAGGAATGGAGTATCCTGGGTTGTAGACAGGAAGAGCTGGGACCACTGAGATGGAAGCCCCTGTAAATGATAAAGAGTGGAGAACGTGTTGATAAATAAATCTATGAAACTTATATGGATACAGTATCAGTGTTCAGGTCTGGGTGTTCCCTCCCCACCCCACAATCTTGGCTCTCACTAAGCACACACAATTACCAGAGTGCCAGGTGAGAGAGCCGTTTTAAGTAAAACTCAAGCGTACTTTTACACATAAGTTGTATGTATTAGTTTTTGAATGTGCATGATACTGTGGGTTTGATTCTCCCTCAAGGTGTAGGGTGAGCTACTTGTGGTTGTGTTCACAGGTGTATTTGTGTACTTGACCATCACTTGAATTAGTGATAAATAGCATTCTGGATCTGGCAAGAATCTGTGCTTAAGCTGTTTGCATTTATCTCTAGTCTTGTGGTGCCTCTTATTGTTTGTACATGATTACTGTCATCATTTAAATGTGCCACAGAAGAAAAATGCACTTGTGGGTACTTTATTTATTGAGATGCTATAGATGCATTTTTCAAATGGAAATTAAATGTGGGAGGCTGGCTGTTAAGCTAAAGGGGATGTTGTCATTTTTGGTATTTAAGTGGTACTGTAGAATTGGTGGCTGATACAGTTGACTCTGTCCTTCATTCTCAAAAAAAGGTTTAAAGCAGATTGATTTATATACTGCAGCGATGACATAAAAGTAATGGGGCACTTAATAGAAACTTCTTTCCCATGGCTGTATTGATTTACATCTTTCAAAAGTAAAAATGGAATTTTACATGCAATTTTTGTAATGTAAAAAGATATTTTAACAGATCTTTAGCAAACCCCCAAATCTTTCCTGTAACAAAAATCAAAATATACTTGATTTCAGTTCATGTTTATTAAGATGTGGTTTATAGCCACAGGATACTTCTTTGATCTTTTCTGGGGGGATAATTCCTACACTGCACTAGTTCTCCACAAACGCCTTGTTTCCTTGTTACAGAAAGGATCAATATGAAAGTTATAATTCTACTCAGAAACCTTAACCCATTTAAAACACAAATGGAACCACATTTCCCTGTGGCGTTGTAGCATCACAAACTAATGTTCAATAATATTGAAGAGCAGTGTAATGGGAAAATAATTAAAAATATGTAATTACCATGGTGACTTGGAAAGTTAAACCAAAATATTAATTTTCTGCACTGAATATTTTGGGGACTCTGTACTTCACACTAAAGACATAATTATTAGCTTATTATGCTGTGTGATGTATTCAAATGGGCTTACTTAAGTTGGACTAGAGAATGTGTAGTGTCTTCTCTATTCTTGTGAAAGTGGATAAATAGCCTTCTAGACTCTTTTTCTGTTTGCACTTTGTTTGCCATGATGGAAATTCTGATCTGTTAAAATACGTTATTTGTTCTGTCATTTGCCTGCAACACAAACATGCCTGTTTGTCTTGTTCTCCCCCCTTGATTTTTTTTAACCTTTTACTCTTTTTTTTAAATTCATATGAAAAATCTGTGAAATGATGACAAAACAAATATGATACATAGCAACCATGTTAAGGCTGAGATTGAACTAGTTTCAGGTGTCCTGCTAGGGTTGGATTTGAATTGGTGTAATGCCACAATTACAGGCTTGAGATACACCAGTGCTCTCAATTGCACATTGGTTATCGTAATGGTCATCTCTAAACCACACCCAATTCTGTGGGTTCTTTTCAAATGCAGACCTATCTGTGTGTATTCTAATGCTCCTCTTAACTAGAATTTAAGTCTGTCATCCATATCCTCTGATTTATGGTTATTTAAGACTTTTGGGTACTTCCAGAATGAAAAAGACTAAACTTGCACCTTATTCTCAATTTTTAACCAAGAATTCTTATTTTATCCTCTTAATTAGAAGGTCCCTCAATACTTAGCACTATGAGGGACACTAGCTGACCTTGGTTCCAACAGTATGTTTAACTTTGTGTTATGTTAGCAACACAGTTTATGGGTTTAACAAGAGCTGGAGTGAGAAAAATGTTGATTTCGGATCCCTTAGTTTTTTTTGGTTTTTTGAATTTTCTTCTGTGTAGTACATCAAGAATACAAGGAATAATGTGTGCAGCCTTTGACTAAAACTTTCTCTCTTTGATCTTAAAATATACGTGTGACTAGCTGTTCGAGCAGGAAGCTGGTGTGCAGACATCAGATCTGTCAAGGACTTTTTACAACGTAGAATACAGTTTCAGTTGATGACTGGCTATTTGCAAGAAGTGAGTGACAGGATTAGAGGAAGCTTGAATGATTAGAAAGTTGATTTGGAAAACTGGTTTATGGTCTGTATGCCCTGACTTGGATAACAAACCTTTTCAACAAAAAAGATGTTACTGTGAGCTTGTATGGAAGCTTGAATTCTCTTTCAAATGCCTTGCCCAATTTTGATTTATCAAGTCAATAGTGAGGAGAATCAAAGGCCCTGCTTTCAGGAATTTTTCTATGGCAGAGAACACAGTTTTAGTAAATTGAATTAGAAATTCAGTAGCTTATAAAAAGGTGGTATGAAGGAAATATTTTTCATTTTAAGAAAAACCCCAAACCCAAAACAACCAACCAAAAAACCCTCCAGGAATTTGAGACCGCTAGGTAGTACGAATATTTTGATTTGATATCTTAGCATAGGCATAGGTGCATGTTTGCAGAAATTAGCTGAAAATACTATCAGGTCTGAGGAGAAACATGAGATTGCACAGATGACTTGTCATCAAACTGACTGTAAGGGGTTGAGTTATCAAAAGGGTAATTAAATTTGTTTACACTGTCACCACATCTGTGTTTCAGGTGAAGGGGTTATGTCCTGTTCTCTTTTAACAGATGTGAAAGAGTTGTTTTGCCAGGGTTGGATTTGAGTATTATTTTTAATGCTAAAGTTACAATACTACATGCTGATTGTTACATTATAAAGCCGCATTCTGTTAGGATCAACATAATCTGTTATAACTTCTTTCATGTGTCTTGTTAGAAATGAGCATAACTAGCTCTAATGAAGTTTTAAGAAGATATTCTTGTTTATTGGTAGCAATCAAGTCTCTTAGATATTTACACATGTATAAGCTTTATGACAGAAACAAACATAAGAATGCCTTCCATCCATTTATTACGGATCTGTAGAGATGTACAATGGTTTGTTTTATTTTAATATGTTAAAAAAATGCAGCAGGAGTGCTTACTTATAATTAATGTGCTCTATTCTTTCAGTGTTGCCAAGAACACAGGCTAGATATTGACCTATCCTGTATCATAAGTAGAGTGCTTCAGAGCTATGATTGTAATGCTTGCCTAAACTGGAGCTTCGTGCTTGCTTGAGCAGTTGATCTTCTGCCTAAGATTTTAATCAGAGTTGTAGCGTGGCTTTTAAATTGGCAGTTAGCCTGAAAAACTAGTAATGACATAATGATGTTTGTAAAAGCTGCCACTGGAAATTGTGTTCCTGTTTTTGTGGTAACAGTTACGTTAGTATTGACCGTTTCCTAATTTCTTTTACACTGTTTGAGTCTTATGCAAGATAAGTGGAAGATATCAAAGTGAAGTGGCATGGGGAAGGTTGTTTGAAGGTAATTTTTTGCGACAGCGTAAAGAGTTAATATCCAAATTACATTAATTCAATGGTCTGCATGCTCAGGGGACCTCTTCTTTTATTAATTTATTAAATTGAAGTCTCTGTCCTATGTATGTCTACAACAGAAGTTGCAATAATTTTTCGTGTACAGCTTTGCTTTTTGACAATAGAATCTATGAAGCTTTTATTTATTCCTTAGCGTTTCTATTCAGGGCAAGAGATGTGTTAAATACTGATTGCTTATTGTGGAACTGATTTAGGGTATGATTTCAGTGACCTTTTTGTATCACTTTTCCTTTAAAGAAGAAATGTCAGCAGAGTTGACTGTGCTCCTTAGCACTGTGTATACAATAAAAACCAAACAGCTGGAATCTAAAAAGCCCTGTGGATTATATTCATCCATAGAGTTCTGGGCAGTGTTATTTATTAGGCAGAGAAGTATGAATGCTAGTTAATAGTCTGATCAGGACAAATAAATTGCAAATGTGAGATTTCTTTATTTTATTTTCCATCACTGTAGCTTGCTGGTTTTTGTTTTAAGAGACCTTCAGCTCAAGTGCTGCCAAAAAGTCTTCACAAACAAATCATGTGTTTAATTATCCTTTTTGTCTGAAGCCAGTGCACAGACAGAGCACCATATGCTTCTGTTGACTTGACCTCCTTAGTCGTGGGTGTCTGGATTTTCTGATATATTATTCTTTTTATTCCTTGTGTCCAAAGAAATGTCCAGACCCTCTGTCAGCCCTTGTCAGTGGAGATTTGAGAGTCATGTCATTGCGGGTTTCATAACTGCATAGGAAGTTTTCTAATTGTGAACTTTCTATATTGAAATTTGTTTATTGAGGCAAGGATGTAAAATTGCATCTGGAGATATTTAAAACTGTTCCTGGTTTCTCTGTCCAGATATTAAAATAAGTCTTAAGTAAGTCATTCATCACTTGTCACTCTCTACCTTGGCTGCTTTGGCTATCTGGTCGCTTAGGGTTGTTTCTCCTCTAGGAATATGTTTTATTCTGTAGCATTTTAGAAAACAAACACACATCTGTCTGATGTACTACTTTATTCTTCTGTTTTGATTGGTAAGCTGCAGCATTTCTAGTGTATTTATATCAAAGATATAAAAAATGAGGAGGGATATGGGTTCTGATCTGTTTTGTACTTTTATTTATCTGCTCTGTTTTTATATGTGGGATCTCTGGGAAAGCAGAGGAATTTACTTTTTCAAAAGAATGTTTCCAAATAAATTGATTCTGAAATTTACATTTCAAAATAGGAAGGTTTTGGCAGTTGGTATTGCAAAGGATCATGTTCAGATTGCTTTAAAAATTTTAGTGAAAACAACTTCAGCTCCTGCTGCAAAGGAATGTTTAAACAAAAGTATCTGGACTGAGATTGGATCAGGCCTTGAAAGTTGCAAAGCAAACACTTCAGACTTGTACTAGTGCATTAGAATTGCAGAGAACAAAAAACATTGTTTGCTTATACAGATCCTTCAACTGCAAAATGTGAACAAATTGCAATGAAAAATTCTGTAATTAGATTTCTGGAATTATGTTTTTAAAACTAAAGTTAAGAAAACCTGCAGAACCTTCACTGAAAAATAAGTTGTTCTTCAAAGTGAAAGTTCCTTGAATAATGTTTTAAATACTTCTAGTCCTATGTTCTAGTTTTCTGTGTGAAAAACAAGGGCAATAAACAGTATTTCTACCAGATTGTGTTGGTGGTTTGAAATGCCAGATTGCTGAAATGACCTGTCAATTTGAGTAACAAGATTAGGGATAAAAGAATGACTTGCCCACTTGTTTTCCTAAATCTTGGTACAAGACCTTTTTTGTTTGTTTCATGAAGCAGAAAATGTTGGGTCATGATTAGTTAGATGGGGTTTTTTAAATGTAAATCATCTATCTTAACTGTCTTTAATTCTACAGAATAATATACTTGTAAAACATTCTCATATTCTCTCATACCTTTAAAGTAATAAAATATCTTGATGAATAGGCATGGCTACACACTCTGTAACTAAAAAGGCCCCCCAGTATCATCTGTTCAAAGAGGACTGATGAAATGTGTCCTTGAGCGTTTCCTTAAGAGCTTTTATTTATAGCATGTCTGTTGTTAACATTTACTGTTTTATTCTGTATTTGCATGTTTGATTACTTTTCTGCTTCAGATTTCATAACTCATCATAACTTGCTTATAAAAGGTTTAACTTAAGAGCAACCTTATGGGGAATAGTCACCCATGGGAATATATTGTAACATTTCGAGGACACTAAATATCAGGTTTTAGGCAGTTCCCAGGCAAAATCGGAATCTGATTTGTAAACGCAGTTGAATTTTAATATTGGGGGCAAATTTTAAGACTTTTTTTTTTTTCCTCTTCCATGTGTGTGACATGACTGGTTATAAATATGTGCCTATGTACAGGTTTTGACACTTGATAATTACCTCAGCTTGTTATAACATTTTGCTGTTTTTATTAGCCTGCATGTCACAGCTGCATGCTTTACTCTTGTGTAGACAGAGCTTTCTAGCCATGCCTGTGTGATCGGTTTGACAGTTCCTCTACTAGGCTCTCCTCAGTCAGTCATTTGAGAATGCAGTGCTCAATTTGTGCCTTTGTGAATGTCTTCTGAGCTCTGGAGTTACTTCCAAAGGGCAATAGAAGCAATGTTTGTATTTCTCCAGTACATGCCACTATGCATTTCTTGTCTTTGCATCACTGCATGGATTCTGGATGATTGTACAGTGCAGAGAGAGCTGGATTTTGGATCACAGTATTGGGTAATTGTATTTACAGTACATTTTCCAAAACCTATGCAAATAGGAACTCTAGCCCTTGTCAAAAAAAAGAAGTCAGTTTAAGATCAAGTTGAAAATTACTTAATTGCTAGTGTAGCAAGAATTTATTTGATTTACTAGAGGAATTCAGTCTTTTTCTTGACTGACACTAGAAGTAATTTAGTCTGCTACGTATTAGCAAAGCAGGATTTTAATTTAAAAGGATGTCTGTGTTGAGGGGCAAAGATGACTATTTAATCGAGTGATACTATAAATGCGATAGCTTGTAAGGTACTTCAGTATTACATATCAAGTATAGTCTAAAGAATCCGTGATGCGTACTTCTCTGTGGGAGTGAAGTGCAGGTCAGTGCAGGTATTGTCATGACTGACTGGATGTTGATGTACTTGATACCATAATTTCATGGATCACATAAAACATCTGAACTGATCTTAGGGGAAGCTCAGAACTTTTTTTTTTTCACTTTACATAGCTGAAACAAAGAAATTTTCCTGTAAAAGCTCTGCCAGATTGAATTGGGTGGCATGTTGATAAATCCCCCATTCATTGAAGAGTAATTTGCTCTTGGTGCACCACTGTCTATATAAAACTTGGTGTGGAAGCTCTGTCCATTAAGATCTCCATTTTGTATCAACCTTTGAATTGATCAGCATTATTGATGCAGATGTAACATTAATAAATGAAGCTTGTTGCAGTATTTGACTTGTGGCATGATGGTAACTACTGTGGGGCTTTCATAATGAAAGTAAATGAGATGTGGAATCATTGGAAAACTAACTGAAAAAGTACCTGAATTAACACTTATTACACTATATTCTCACAGATTTGAATACTTAGTTCATGGTGTTTTAGTAACTGTTCAACAGAGTTTACACATAAATGAGACATTTGCTGTGGAACCTTCAACTTGTAGCACAATTTGCTTCAGCTTAAGCCTTTTTTATTTTCTTTTTTTTTAGAGAAGGCTTAGGCTATGTTGCTTTTAAGTGAGAATTTAAAGAGAGGGGGCCCTGGAATTTGAAGAATAAAACTGAGGGGCTGTCACCAGGGTGGGCCATAAACTTAACTGTTACATTGGTGTATTTAGTACTGTTGCCAGCAAGACACTGTTCATTTGTATAACGATTTGAATATCTCCCTCTTGGATAGAGGAAAGGTCCTGCCATATCAGGTGTCTCTTCCTGCTCTTACCAGTTTTACTAATTGAATATTTGCATGCAATGCTTTGTTGCCAACCAAAGCCTTTGTCTATGTGTCAGATGGCAGCCAATTCCTCTTCTTGTCCCTATTTTAATGAACAAAAGGGGGAAGAGGTTTCAAGGGTTCAGTTGGGTATGAGCAGGAAGTATAAATCAAGCCTACAATGCTGTAAAGCTAAGCCCTCTGTACTTGTCTTTCTGCCTTTTAGGAGTGCCAAGTCTGTGGCTGGTTACCTTTTTCTCTCTGTGGCAGATCCATCAGTTTGGGTGTTCAGCTGATTTGCAATTTGAAGGAAGGTTCAACTGCCAGCTGTTGATACGGGAAGGTCATAAAGCTTTTTTCTGATCTTGTCTGATGCATCTGCCTTTGGAGACAAGCAGCCGTAACATCATAGAGCTCTTGAGTAAATTACAGATTGTCTTTTCTTTTTCTTTTAAAAATTAAAAAAATGTATATGTACAGTCTCCTTAGTTCAATATGTTCCATTTCCAGTTGTGGAAGTGGGCTGTGGCTTAATATATTTGTGAACGTGCTTGATTGATAAGATAAATAACAGCTTGTAAAACTTTCATGCTACTTTTTGTGGTGTAGATGGTGCTTCTTTTAGTAGACAGCAAAAGGCTTTGTTGAGAGCGAATGACATTACTGTGGATTGCAAAAAAACATTCTCGGGGATTGTAAGGGTCTTCGTGCAATTCTATTTTCCCCTATCTCTGATCTGCCCACCAAAAAATGGGGTGGTGTACAGGGAGTATTATACAGCAGCCACAGATCTTTTTCCCTTGTTGAGTGTGGCAGAGTTTTTATTGTAGTTGCAGGCTATCATAGCATGGCTATTGCATTCTATATGGAATCGGAAACCTTGCAGAGATTGCCAGAAATGCAAACTTCCCTTTTTAGATAGTTTCTGGCCTTCTTTTTCTTTGTCCATTACTTAGCCCATGTCTTAAAAGAGGCATCTCTAGAAGGTCACAAAACAGCTGTGGTTTTGTAGCACCTATAATTCCTTTTTCTGGTGCAGTATCAACAAAGATGGATGTGTACACATCATCTATATATGTGCTCCTCTGTGTTCCTCTGCTGCTGCTCCCTGAGATATGTAAATAAAATCTTCAAGATTCTCATATATCAGCATATGTACAGGTTTGGTCAAGACTGTCATATACTTGCATGCTCTCAACAATAGTAAATTGCACCTGCAGGATCTAAGTAGTTCTTAGAATCACAGAATCATAGGATCATTGAATAGTTTGGGTTAGAAGGGACCTTAAACATCATCCAGTTTGATCCCCCCCTGCCATGGGCAGGGACGCCTCCCACTAGATCAGACTGCCCAAGGCCCTATCCAACCTGACCTTGAACACCTCCAGGGATTTTTCAGACTTCTAAATAGCAAATTGAGTATTTTCTGGTGATGCTTGCTTTAATAATACCAGTATCTTGACCAGGAATCCTGTTCAGTTGTACTTTCTGTGTTAAGATAAATAGCAACACTCACATATTTACAGGTGTGAAAGGAGTATTGTGATTGGAGGTTAGGTGCCTAGGTTCTCGTCAGTACTGACCCATCTCTATCTCCTTTTTGGGTGGTTTATGGTGAAACTTCAGATTGTCAGAGGCAGCAGAATTTTGCTGATTCTATAGGTGTCTATACTGCAGACAGTTTAAAAGTGCACCAAAAATAGTTCCCTCACAGTTTCCCTGTTAGACTAGAATAGACTATTTCAGTTGGAAGGGACCTTCAACCATCCAGAACAACTGACCTCTTCAGGGCTAACCAAAAGTTAAAGCATGTTAAGGGCATTGTGAAATGCCTCTGAGACACTGACAGGGTTGGAGCATTAAAAATTTCATTTTGCTAAAAAGGTAACGTGAACAAAAACCTAAAAGCTATTGATGACTTCTAATGGCACTGAAGCTCAACAGCCGAATAATTGCTTTATTTGTGTTTCAAGGACACTTTTACCATTTTGTTGTTCAGTGTGTGTTCCATTTGGAATTATGATACAGTGAATATTCTGCCAGTGCAGGTGATTTACCTTTAGTTCAGACTTCTTTTGTGATTTGAGTTGAGCTGAGATAACCTGTAAAATTTTTTTTGTAAATTTAATCTGCAGTGTGTTTTCTTGTTCCTTTAATACCCTTTTTTAGCCCACGGGAAGGCTCTTTGCTCATAGAAATCATGGGTTGAGTTATATAAACAGATTGGACTAGTAATAAAAAACTTAAAACTAAGATACTAGATGCATGCTGAGATGTTTAGAGGCTCCACGTTGAGCTTAGGAAATTGGCACCTGGTTTAAAACTTTGCTTATAAGCTGTCTAAATTTGGAGCAAAAATCAAATCATGTAGCCAAGACTGCCTGTGGTAAGAAGACAATAGACTTAGTTTGTAACTTAGGCTAATGGTCTCTTTTTGGAATGACTTTTTTTTTCCTTTTTAGTGTTTGTTTAGTTGGAGAACCATAAATAACCCCGAGAAGGAAGTGTAGGCTGAGTGCTTAGATACCATCTCTGGTCAAAAACTTGCAAACCAGCACACTTGATTTGAATTTTTAATTTTCAAAGTAGTGCATGAACTGCTTGTCTAAATTCTTCATATTTAGGAGAACATCTTGAAACAAGCGGAAAAGGAAGTTGAGAAAACAAATTACTGAGTGAGTTGACATAGTGTTAACTTTCCAGGAAGTGCACAGCTTCAAGCCAGCTAAAGTATTTAGGTTTTAGCTTCTGGAGTCTTGCTGAAGCTACTAGAGTTTAAAAGAAAATGATGAAGAATTAGTGTTCAGCTTTCAAGTAATTTCTCAACAAGAAATGTTCATTTGAATTATGAGGGCTACTTATTTTTGTTTGATCTTTATGACTTCCAGGGCGAAGTATGGAAAATCATCACTTTCTCATTTCAGTGTAAAATAGTAATTATTCTTAAATAAAAAAAGACTATGGGGAAACTATTGGACACCAAATGTGTTTAATATTGGCTACAGCTGCTGTTAGAAGGATGTTTTATTTGTCAGAGAACGGTCATGTTTGGGGTTCTTCCATCTGCTGTATAAGGCCAATAATTTGCTGTCTGAATTCCTTCCTCTCTGTTCTTAAGTTACTCTAGGTTTCAGCATAAAAAGAAAACTAGCTTCTAATATTGGAGAAACAGAAACTTTTTTCACGATAGTGAGCACTGATCTCTGTTTTCTTTATGGTTTTAGGCTCAGTATTTTTCTTTTTACTGTAACAGCAATGAAAAAAGTGGTTTGATACTTTTTTGACAAGAAATAGATTAAATTTCTTTAGGTTTTACAGAAACCTTTGAACAATAAAACACTAAATGATGAAATGTGTTTTGAAAATATTGGCTACGCTATTGACTTTTTTGTGTATACAATGCTTGCAAGTCAACTTGTCATAGAATAGAGAAGAGTATTTCTATTGGAAGGGATGTACAGCAATTATCTTGTCCAACGGCCTGACCCTTTCAGGGCTGACCGAAGTTAAAGCGTGTTAAGGGCATTGCCAAAATGCTTCCTGAACACTGACAGAATTGGGGCATCGACCACCTCTCTAGGAAGCCTGTTTCAGGATTTGACCTCTTACTAAAGAAATGCTTCCTGATGCAAAGTCTGAACCTCTCCTGGGACAGCTTGCAGCCCTTCCTATGCATCCTTTCAGTGGATCCCCAGGGAGAAGAGCTCAGCACCTCCCTCTCCACCTTCCTGTCCTCAACAGGCTGTAGAGTGGAATACAGTTGCCCCTCAGCCTCCTTTTCTCTAAGCTAGGCTGGCCCAAAGTCCTTAGCTGCTCCTTACAGGACATGCATTCCAGCCCTTTCACCAGCTTTTTTGTTTTTTTCTAGATATACCTGAGTACTTTTAACATCCTTTTAAAATTGTGGGCCCCAGAACTGCACGCAGTACTCAAGGCAAGACTGCATCAATGTTGAATATGGTGGGATAATCTTGTCTTTTGACTGGCTGGTTATGCTGTGTTTGGTGCACCCCAGAGTGTGGTTTGCTCTCCTGGCTGCCAGTGCCCACTGCTGACTCCTGTTGAGCCTGCTGTCAACCAGCACCCCCACATCCCTTTCTGCAGGGCTGCTTGCCTGCCACTCCTCTCCCAATTTATACTTGTGCCTGTCCAGGTGCAAAATACAGCATTCAGACTTGTTAAATTTCATGCCGTTGATGATTACCCAAATGCTCCAATCTGTCCAGATCCCTCTACAAGACATCTTGTCCCTCAAGAGAGTCGTCAGCATCTTCCTTTGATCCACTTGGCACGTAACCTTATCATAGAATGATACCAAATTAGTTAAATGTTTCCTGTGCCTGATGATTGCATTGCTCTTTAAATGCCTTTGAATACCACCCAGGATATTCTTATTTTTCCAGGAACTGAGGTTAGATTCACAGGTCTGTAGTTTCCTAGGTCTTTCCTTGTGCCTTTTTTGTAAGTAGGAGTAACATTAGCTAGCTTTCAGTCAGCAGGATCCTCTCCAGGCTCCCAAGACCTTTGGTAGATGATAGAGAGAGGTCCTGCCATAACATCCGCTAGCTCCTTCAGTACTCTTAAGATGATTCCCATCAAAGCCTGATGGACTTGTTTCACATTCAGCTGGTACAGTTGGTTCCTTAGAATTTCAGTGTCCACAAATGGAAAGTCACTATTCCTGCACTTGTTCTCCAACTCAGGACTGGGCAGCCCAAAGATTATCAGTGTTATTAAAGATTGAGGCAAAAAAAGCATTGACTGCCTCCACTCCGTCTCCATACGTATTAGTGAGGAACTCTGAAAAATCAAAATTAGAATATTTATAAACTCCTGATGCCTTAATGGGCACTTACTTTTCTAAAGTCTGGGACAGGTGGTGATCACTATTGGTGGTACTGTAAGGACCTAACAATTACTTTCTCCTTTGCAAGTGCCTTTCTGTATGAGATGAAATTTGATGTTGCTGCCTCTGTGCAGTGTTGTTAATTTGTTTCTAAGTAATAAGCGTCTGAGCAATTGATCAATACTTTGAAATACTGCAAGCATGCCAAAGATATTTTAAATGAAATTTCTTTTTGTTTCAAAGCACAGGCAGTCATATTGTAAAGTAAGAAGCAAAATGCCAAATTACACGTTAATCTCCAAATACATGGAAAGTGCTAGCTCTGCTTGTGTTAGAGATGTAAATGTTAGCGTCTTCTAGTTTTACTTGGTTCAATAATATTGTGACTTAACAACATCATACATTTTTGAAGAATGGGTTTCAGGAGTTTGGGGATCTTTTAGAGCAGCCTCCTTAACCCAGACATGTCTGCTTAGAGCAGCTGTGAGAAGTTGATTACTTTGAAGCAATTAACTAGTGTTTCTTGAAGGAATTAATGCTTTTGAGGCCTGAAGTACCACAAATGCAATACCAGTATGGAAAGGTCTAATCTTTCATGGCAAAAGCATGGTCTAGACAAGATGGCCCAGTACCCTGTCCAGCTGTATTGTAAGTGTCCAGTGTTGAGGAATCATTTCTCTAGGGAGGTTATTCTAGTGACCTATAGGTCTCATTGTGAAAAATTTTCCTCTTGTGTACCCGTTACCCCTTGTTTTTTCTGTGACTCCTTGTTGAAGGTTAACTCCTTTGTACCACCCTTCAAATACTGGAACATGGTGATAAGGTCTCCCCTAAGCCTTCTTTTCACAAGGCAGAACAAACCCACCCTTCTTAGCCTTTTAATNCAGCCTATCTAGGTCTTCTTGTGGGGCGGCTCTCCCTTACAAATTGTCCGCTTCTCCACTCGGTTTGGTATCATCAGCAAACTTCATCAGGTACACTTGGTATCATAATCCAGATCGCTTAAGAAGATATTAAAAACCACCAAGCCTAATGGTGATCCTTGGGGGGGCATTTCTTGTGACTGGTTGCCAGCTGGAAAAGGAGCTGTTTACAGCTACCCTCTGGGTACTGCCTGTCAGTTCCCCACACAGACCACTTGTTTAGAGTGGGACGCATCAGTTTTTCTAGGAGGCTCTGAGAACAGTGTCAAAAGCTTTGGAAAAATCCAGGTAGTCAGTGCGCACTTGAGCAGGGTTACTTTGTTGTAGAAGGTGAACAGGTTTGTCAAGCACAGTTTGCTCTTGGTGGATCCATGCTGGCTTTTTCCAGTCATGCGCTTTATTTGACTTGTGATAGTCCCCAGGAGGATTTGCTCCACAACTTTCCCAGTGACTGAAGTAAGACTGATGGGTCTGTAATATCTTGGATCCTCCTTTAAGTCCCCTTGTAGATAAGGGTCATTCTATGATTCTGTTTTCCAGTGTCACAGTTGGGATCCCAAGTTGTTTGCTCAAAAACTGCTGTGCTAAGTTATGAAAGTAAGGTTACTTCTACATAAGATAATTTTAAATTTCTTTAAGAAGTAAATAACTACTTACCTTTTTATTTTTGACTTATTATATTAATTGTAAATTAAATCTAGTAAAATGGCCACCTCATCTGAAAGTATTATCTCCTCAGTAAAAGATTTTGATTGATAGTTCTTTATATGAAACCACAGTTTTCATTTCTTCATGAGATGAAACTGCCTTTTCAGTTGGCCTCTAAGTTTCTTGTGATTATACGGCAGAATTTTCATTTGATGTGGAATTAGAACATCCTGTAATTCCAGTTTGTTTACTGCCTACTTGAATTAGGGAGGTAGCAAAATCTTAATCTCTGTTTGATAACTGAGTTTAGGTTGATTATGGAGTTTGTTAGGTGGAGGTGGCAGGGAAACTACCATGATTCTTCACTGTTTGACATATTCCTACGTAAATTGTTCCCTCTAGGCTTCTGCTGTTCCTTAGAGCACCAGAATTATCAGAGCACTGTGCCTGGTGTTCTGATATCTCCTAGTAAGTGTAGGAATAGAAATGGTCTCTGCCAGGAATTCATTTTAAGTCAAGAGATGAAGACCCAAATGCATCCTGCTTTGAGGTACTGAGGTCTGAACCACAGATTTTGTAGGGTTCTCACCATATTCCCAGGAGAAATGCAGACTCTGCTACAGACAAGTTTAGCCTTTTCAAAGTAGGAAGAACAGGGGTACCAAAGTTTGCCTGCTATCTCGTACCACGAAGAAAGACAATAAGGGAGACCTGATGTGACATGCTGCTTCTGGTACTGTCCACTGCTATGGAAGCCACTCAGTAAAACCTTGCATGTCCTTTGGCGACTCGCTTGTTCTTCCCTGTTTCAACGGCAACTAACAGGGATCCAACCTGCCATTGTCAGCTTGCTTTGGCAAGGAGATACCATTCACATACTTGTGTGGCGTCTACAGTAATACAATTCTACATTCATTTAGCTGTTAAACTATTTTGTAACTTTACTGTAACTACTAGATATGTTTCCAAGCAGTCTTCATTTTTTGGGGGTTATCATTGGCAAGTAAGAATGTTTTTCATGCCAGAAACTTCAGAAGATTTTCCTGGCCTTCTAATACAGCTGACAAAAGCACCGAGTTGTTTGAAATAGCAGTCTGGATTCAGTCATCAGTGTATAATATACCTAGCATTGTGTTGTGGGCCAGCACCTGTATTCTGGGTTTATTGGCACAAAAGCAATAACAATTTGGTTTTAATGAAAAAAGGAAAATAATGCCAGTGAGGGAAATGTTTTTAAGAGATAGCAAACTATGCTTTTATTTTTCTGTCTTCAAAACAGAGGATGTTTTAGCTAATTATGTTTTCTAAACATAATCAGAACAGTACATCTCAACTAAAGAACACAAAAATAAATGTAAGTTGAAAGAAGTTGGAGGAAATGCAGCATTATTAACAAAGGAAAATTTAGTGTTTTTCCTTCATGTTTTACTATTATGTAGCAATAGGAAAAGATTCAAATTGCTTGCAAAACTGCTACTTCCCTGCCACTGCAATACTGAAAAGCTAGGAATGAATAGGTAAATAACCAAAAAGATATATCTATGGATGACAGCTGTGTGGTTGGAATAATGATTACAAGGTGTAAAATTGCTTAAGATGCTCCAGTCCGTGTCTGTAGATTGTCTGAAGGAGAGTAATAATGTTCAGCAGGAGATTTGGGGAATTGACCAACAGGAAACAGGATAAGTACAGAAACCAGAAATACTTATTTTGCTGAATGGCAACAACATAGGCAACATATCAGCAAATGAATTTTGACGTTTCCTTCTCTTTTGTTCTCCTTTCAAATAATACATGTACACACCTACATTCGCAGGATTTTGATCAAAAGTTTGTTCCTGCAAGCACTGACAATATCATTAAGTTAAAACTTGGGTTTAAATTGGTGTATCTGAAATATCGTCAAATTCCACTCATTTTTACAAAGTATTCAGAGTGCTTCTTGTGTGCATCTCTTCTAAGAAAGGACTCAGAGTTACCTTTCGTGGTGCTGAGTAATAGAAACTCAAAGGTTGACCCTGTCCAACAGCAAGGGGCATAACCCCCTCAATGCCTGCTTTGCATCACTGTCTGGTGCAGCTCACTCTCCCCTCTTATGCTGTTAGGCTATGGTGCCTAACTTCAGTGGGATTGGGTTGAACTGTGCCCTTCTTGGATGAACAGCTGAGCCATCCCTGACCCTTGTGGATCTGTATGTAAGTGTTTGTTTCCCAGAATAACCAGGATCGTCTTTTTTTTTTCCTTCTAGAAAAGTTGATTGCATATCAACGGGAATTTCATGCTTTGAAGGAACGTCTTCGTATAGCTGAGCATCGCACTTTGCAACGCTCTTCTGAGCTGAATGCTATCTTGGAGCAGTTCAGGCGTGCAGTAGCAGAAACAAATGGGAGTAAGAATGCAATGAATAATTTTTCAGGTACATACTGTGACTGAGCTATTTTTAATAACTCTGCACTACTAATATGTCTTGTTTACTATAGAATAAGAAATCACTACAAAGAAAGCTGAATGAAACTCTTCAGCAGAGCAAGTAAACCTGTAACACATTATATCTGTTGGGGATATTTTTTTTCCTTTTTACAATTTCTATTCTTAATGATCCACCCACTCTTCGTTCTTATTACTTCAGGGACTGAATATTTATTCCAAGCCCAGCTCCAAAAGTTTGGAACTTCTAGTTACTTATTCAGCATACTGAATATATTTTGACAGTAATTTACATCACTTTTTAAATAGAGCTTGAGGGGAAAAGTGAACAAACAGTATTTAAGAAATGAATGAACTTGAAGCAATTAAAATATTTTAAAAGTCAGCTGGAACATATGAAAACATACAGCCTATTTAAAGTATTGGTTATGATTTGTAAAATGTACAGATAATGTTCTTTTTTAATAACTAGTGATTAAATGTTGAACTAGTAGTCTCATGCAAGCTTTTACCCATTCTAGAGGCTGATGCTGAAGTTTACCAAGAGCTGTGTTTGACAACATTAGAAAATGCTTTTGTAGTACTCGCCAGTTTTGAAGTGAATTTTTGAAGTCACGCTATTACTGCTTTAGTCTCTTTTACTGTTCTAGATGGAAACTGCATAACAAGTGAATATAAAATTTCTGGCAAGAGGTCTGATTTGGTAGATTGTAGATATTTCACTGTATTGGCCTAACGAGGAATATAAACCCAAATAATTTTGCAAATTAAAAAAAAAACTCAAGGAAGCTTTTTGAATCTGTCATCTACTTGCATTTGTGCTATGGGTTACTATCTTTTATATATATATGTATGTATATTTTTTTTTTTTTTTTTAAGGGCAGGGTTGTAATGATAGGTCCTCAATGCTGATATTGAGGATGAACTGCTCTGTCTAACGCTAATGGCCTGTCCAACCTGGTCTCTGTAGTTCCCTGGATTTCTGAGAATGCTATAGATAAAGGTTACATTTAACAGAGTATGTGACTTATCTTTTTTTTCTGTGTGTGTTTTTGCTCTGAAAGCAAACCACAATAGAGGACTGCATGTAAGTTTTTCTGGATTTTTTTCTCCATATGGAGCCAAGATGGAAAGTCAGTTGCAGCCAATTTTTGAGCTTTTGTGCTCAGTTCTTAGTATTAAATGGATTTTATTTGTTTTAATGTACTTAAGTGTACCTAATACTTATGTAGTATTTGCTATCTTTCTGAAAAAATTCCAGATTGTTTTATGTAAATCATTACTCACTCATACAAAGAAGGTCATATTTTGAGAGAATTTTTACAGTTGAAGGTAAAGGAAATATTAGCAGTTGTAAAATGTCACCTGTACAGAGCATTTTTTTAAGATAAGTGGTTAGGAATGTAGTTTCACCCTTTTATAAATATTTTTTTTAAAAAAACCCAAGAAACAAAAACCCCAAGACCCCAAACCAAACCTGCAATAAGACCATTCTAGCTTTGTAGAAACTACCCTCAGAAACTGAGATGAATGGCATTTATGTCATTACTTTTCTCACTTCTGCACAATTCAGTTTTTTTTCTCAGAAACCATGAGTACAGTTTGTTACTTGATATTGTAAAGCCCATAAATTTTCAAGGGTCCATATGTTATCATATTTGTTATTTGAAATGAGAGTTGGTTTCACACTTGATGTAAGAAAATCAACATGCACAGCAGGGGAATTTAAAAACTGTTATTTGCAACTGAGAGAGCCACCTGGGCATCCTGAGAGGCAGTTATTCTAGAAAGAGTAAGAATTATTTTAAGTACTGAGTTAAATTCATGTTGGCATTCATTTTATTGCAGAAATACTCAAAATCTTACTTGTATATTTAATGCTATTTTTGTTTTATATCTGTCTGTGCAGTGTATTCTAGTAGCATTACTACATGGTGATGTGCTCTCTAAGTGTAAGCAAAAAAGAAAATCTAGGTAATTAAGCCTCCCATTTTGATTCTTTGTGGGGAAAAAAACCCTAAACAACCTAAGTAGATAGAACATTTTTACATCTGTGTTTACACTCTGAGTCTTGTGTGATTAGGTAAATATTAACTATATCTGCTGTGAGGTTACTGAGTGGAAAATGGTCTTGGTCATGGTTTATTTTAAAAAAAAATTAATATGAGAAAATGTCTCTTGTGCACAAGATACAGTGCCTCAGTAAAAGGCATCCTTTGTTCTGTTTTTTTTTTAGGTAGGACGGAGCTTGGAATTCTGTACTATTTACCAATGCATAAAACTTCATATTGTTTATTTTCTGCATTACTGATTTGATGTATGTTTGCAGATGAGACATTGAAATTGTTAAAAGAGCTAACAAATAGAAAATCTCTTCAAGTGCCAAATATCTATTACCATTTGCCTCATTTGTTGAAAAATGAAGGAAGCCTTCAACCTTCTGTGCAGGTTGGCCTTGGAAGGACAGGAGGTATGCTGATATGATATTTATCTTGTGTCTTGTATCTGGAGGGCTTTCTAGTTTTAGTAGTATGATTTACTGCATTACTTGGTAGATCAAGGACATCACATTTGACTTGTGCGATATAGGTATCTCTTAGAATTTGCACTGAACCCAAGATAAAAAAGTTTGGTTTCAGCTTTGTTCTTTTCTGTGTAATCTCAATCACACCCAATTTCATACTAAGGTGTGCATTAAGAAGCATTTAGTTTGGATGCATTTTTTGTATTTAAGTAAAATGGAAAAAAGCTCAAGTGTTATGGATTCTAAACTGCTAATGGGCATATCCGTTTGGCTTTGCAGATTTGTGGGGCAAGCATGCATGGATATAATTATTTGAATTTAATGTTTCTGGTGGTTATTTTACAGTATATTTCAATGTATAACTTAGATTTGGGAGAACTAGGAAAATGAGATACAACTACATCAATAAATTACGGACATTCATTGGAATTAAAAAAATATCACTGTTGGGCTGAAATACTGTTAATCTCCATTTTTTGTAATCCTCACATATTCTGAGCTTTGGTCACTAGGATAGCTCCATGGAATCCTATACCTGGAGTTGTAAAAAATAAATAGCATAAAGCCTAACCAAGCTGATACACCTTAAAGTGTACCTGTGTGTGTTTAAGCTTGAAGACCCCACTGATGAATCCATGTTTTTCTGTGCGGCATCAGACTTGGATGTCTCATGTTATTGCCCAGTAGGCCTTTCTTTTTTTTATCTCTCCCTACTTGATTTTGAAAGAAACCATAGGGTTGTTTTTCTGACTAAACACCATTCATTTCAATGTTGTTATTCAGGAAGGAAAAGGCTTATATTCCTTTATTGTTTCAAGTGAAGTCTGTGTTATACCCCCCTGGGAATATCATAGAATCACCAGGTTGGAAGAGACCCACCGGATCATCGAGTCCAACCACTCCTATCAAACACTAAACCATGCCCCTTAGCGCCTCGTCCACCCCTGACTTAAACAACTCCAGGGAAGGTGAATCAACCACCTCCCTGGGCAGCCTCTGTTAGTGCCCAATGACCCTTTCTGTGAAAAATCTTTTCCTAATATCCAGCCTAAACCTCCCGTGGTGGAGCTTGAGGCCATTTCTTCTTGTCCTGTCCCCTGTCACTTGGGAGAAGAGGCCATCACTCTCCTCTCACCAACCTCCTTTGAGGCAGTTATAGAGAGCAATAAGGTCTCCTCTCAGCNAACCAACACCCCCAGGTCCTTCTCCTCCTGGCAGCTTTCTAGACAGACTTCTCCTAGTCTGTAGCTCTGCATAGGGTTATTGTGCCCCAAGTGCATGACCCGGCATTTGGCTGTGTTAAACCTCATGTCATTGGTCTCTGCCCAGTGGTCCAACCTGTTCAGATCCCTTTGCAGAGCCTCCCTGCCCTCCAGCAGATCGACACTTCCACCCAGCTTAGTGTTTTCTGCAAACTTACTAAGGGTGCACTCAATGCCTTCATCCAGGTCATTGATGAAGACATTGAACGGGGCTGGACCCAGCACTGAACCATGGGGACACCATTGTCACTGGCCTCCAGCTGGAGTTAACACCATTTGCCACCACTCTCTGGGCCTGGCCATCCAACCAGTTTCCCACCTAGGAGAGTGTGTGCCTGTCCAGGCCCGAGGCTGACAGTTTCCGTAGCAGAATGCTGTGAGAAGCTGTGTCAAAGGCTTTGCTGAAGTCCAGGAACACCACATCCACAGCCTTTCCCTCATCCAGCAGCTGAGTCACTTTGTAACAGAAGTTTGAAATTACAAAATAGAAATTGCAATCAGATTTAATTATATAAAAAGAAGGAGGAAATTCTCGCTTAAAATTATTTTCCAATCTTCTCCTTTCCTGGTCACTGTGCTTTTTGAATGTTTGTTGTAAAAATTCACAGTTGCTAGGCAAAGCAGGCTCTATAAGGAAGGAGAGACGTTTTTATATTTGTTTGATTTTATATATTTATTATGTGGTAAATGACTTCACATAGATGGCTTGGTGTGCTGGCGCCTACTTCACGAAGTCTACTTTATCCTTTTACTGTGTTCTTCGTAGGGAGCCAGCCCTGTGTTATGGGGTGGGGTGCAGAAGAAAGACTATGGCAAAATTAAGGAATGCAAGAGTGAAAAGGCCAGCTGAAAGATGTTAGTAGCATTGTAGCTGGGACTAGATTCCTTTGCATTTTAGATGGTTCTAACAGGGATAAGAGATTTCAGTGAGGAATTTCTGGGCAATCCTGATGACCTGGACTTGGTTTTCTAAAAGAACCCGAATCAGATGCAAGGAAAGTAATAGAGGTTTTGTTCAGCAGTGTCATTTTGAAAGGTGGCTTCTGAGAAGTGAAATACTTGAGTTGTGAACGTGATTGTGCCAATTTGAAAATAAAACCAAATTTGGGAGTTTAATCACTCCTTAAGTCTTGAAGCACCTTACCTGATTAATACCATGGTTGTTGATTATTAGCTGTGCAATACTTTGGCATAGGTTAATCTAGGATTACTTGTTTTTTGTTTGCTGTGAGTGTTGGTGGTGATTATGTTAATCATGCTCCTGATGATGGGCGATATATTTTTAAACTGATTTTGATTACTGTTACCTCCATCCTTTAACTCTTTGCATTTCTTAAGCAATGCTGTATTATGAGGTAAAGTTTTTGCTTTCTGTCTTGTGTATGAAATTACTGAAAATACATTTCTGGTTTGTTTGATTTCAGTTTCCATTGTAATGGGAATACCTACAGTGAAAAGAAAAGTCAAGTCTTACCTTACAGAAACTCTCCACTCTCTTATTGATAAACTGTCCCCTGAAGAAAAACTGGATTGTGTGATGGTTGTCTTTATAGGCGAGGTAATCACTTAAATTATTTTTTTATATAACTTCTAACCTACCTTTAATTCCAAGTACCACTCCGTTCAAGAACTGATGAGGATCTGCTTTTTCTTGAAGTTGTAGACAGATGACTGTCTTCTTCCATGAAAAGAAGGCAATGTCAGTCTTGTGTTTCTGAGAGAAGCGATCCTGAAGAACCCAACTTAGTAACTTAGTCTGTTTGTCAAGGGAATAGTGGACACAGGTTCAGTGGACTGGTTATTTTGCAAATCTTCTGATGGCTGTACGTAGTAACAGAGATGTGCTAATTAAGTTATTCCTTCAACATCAAAGTAATGGTTATGGTAATCTGATGGTGTAGGGAGGATTCTTTCCATTCTCTTCATGCTGCTGTTTAGTACTTCCTCAAATGAGTGCTACAGTTAACGATGTTAGGTGCAGACTGTTACTGATTCTGTTTTCTGGATAGTGCGTATTTTAAGCTTTTTCATGGATTAATGAAAACAGCATTCAGTTGGACAGTTTCAACAGTTGGGTTCCTGTTTAGTGGAAATCAAATTTAGGGAAATGATAAATACTTTGAGAAATAGTTCTGTTGGCTGCTAGATATTGCCTGCATTTATTTTGATCTGTGTGTTTTTCTCAGAAGTCTGACTTGGAGAGGGGGAAATTTATATGTATGTTTGACCTTCATCCATCTAACCATGTAGTGCTCTCCTAAAACAGTGTTTTATGGGTCCCACAGATGAAAATTTTATTCCTCTGGTTATAACTGTCAAAATGTTTTTAATCCTGTGAGCCAGTGTCCATTCCAGGGTGAATCAGTGGAAGATCAGATGTGCAATTTACTACATTTGAGTTTTACTACCAGTACATTCTAAAGCTTTTCTTGGCATTGGTAAACTACCTGTACCTGAAAACTGATTCTTGTGGTTTTCTAGTAGAAATTGCTCTGTTTTCTTGTTCTTGACAGTCAAAAAAATATATGTCAGGATAGATATTGCTTTTCTGCAGAAAATGTTCTTTAAACATCTGCTGGTTGAGAATATCAAGGGGATAGAATTAGTTATGATTTACTAAAATGCTGGGGTTTTCTTCACTGTGTTAGTTGGAGTAGTTTTATTGCCTTCTAGTGTGGCTTCTTTTCAAGGTTTAAAACTCAAATTTCATTTTGTTTTGCTTAAAGAAGTCTGAGCTACATAGACTGTTTCATCATTGGTTTCTCTGTCTTCTGCAAAAACTTAGGAGTGAAGAGAATCCACACTCTGTCCCCACCTGTACAAGTTTCTTTTATTGCCTTAGACAAGCCCTATTGCTGTACCTGAGTTTTAAATCGTTAAATATCTTCCTTTGAAAGAGATGTGAAATTGTCTTTCATCTTGGGAATGATTTGGCAGAAGTGAATGTGAAGGAACTGAACATTTTAATACTGGAACTATTGCTTCTGTGCCTAATGAGAATTATTTGATTTGCTCTGGAGTGGGATAGTGTTACTGTCTCTGTCTTACCTATCTGTCTGAGAGCAGTACTGTCTGCTTACTCATGGTAAGTGCCATGGGCACTGCAAGCCATGAAGGTCTGGGAAAATTTGAAGAACCTAAGCTTAAATTCTTGTCCTGTTATAACCATTTCTTGTATTTCCATTTCCTTTTTCTTTATTCTATCTAATTTTATAATTTTGCTGCTTTACTATTTCTTTGTTTTATGTTTTCTTAATGCCTTATAGTTTGTTTTGCAGTTGCTGCAGGGAACTCTTTCAGTGAGTTGTACAGTTCAGTAAATACTTCATTATGAACTATACTGTGGGTTTTTTCTGAGTTATGCTGTATATTTCAGCTTTCTGATGAAAAATGTAGGTTTATTAAGCATTTTCTCTGGCTGTTTGAAGGATGGTCTGTTTCCCTGATGCACTTCTGCTCCTTTTTAAACAAAAGGAAGGACTTTAACTTTTAAAATAGCTTTGTGGGGTTTCCTAGGCTAAAATATGTTAATTATTGCTGTCATTAAGATGTGTACATTAATGAAGGCATATTTAAAAGATATTACAACTTGGACCAACTATGCTTGTATTAAAAATGATGGTAAAAGTTTCTGATAAAAGGTATGCCCTCAGCTCAAAATATGTGCAATTTTAGTACAGCAAGAAATGGTCATAGTGTGAGGTTAGGTAGTTTTGCCAGTCAGCTTAAAATCACTAACTGTGCTCTGTCTATAGCCTGTACCAACCAAAAAAAAAAAAGAAATGCTAAAGACTTTACAAAAATATTCTTGCAAATTGTATGAAAAACGGTATTTGAAAAGGATTTCAATATTTTATTACTGACTTCATTTGAGAAATGAAATTGACAGTATTTAAGAAGCATTTCTGGGAGCCGCAGTCATGGACTGCAATCTCTTTGTGCTAAGCACTCTCTTTCAATCCTGTTATCTTTTTTTTAGCGGTTCCATCTCACTCCTTTCTTGTAAATTTGACTTTTTTTTACTAGAAAACAAGTCAAAAATTAAGGCTAATGGCCGCCTTCAAACGGCAGGAGCAGTGTAAACAGATGAGCTAGTAAATATAGCTGCATTATGGTTGCTAAATAAAGAGATTTGCATATTCATTTACTATGTGGATAGCTCAGTAATGTAATTATACACAGTAAATTTCCATGCTGGAAATTTAAGGAATTCTAAAATATCTCAACTGATGCAATATCTAATCACCAATTTAAATAATTACTAGAGCTGTTTGACAGTAAACTGTGCATTTGTCCCAGTAACTGACATATGTCTGTGTTCTCCAATTTGTTAAAATAACTTTATAGCAGAATAATTTGTAGGTATTCATTAGGATGACTCATTAGGCATGATTCATTATACCTCTATGCTTTAAAAACTTTTAATTCCCCTTCAATATGTAGCTAGTTCATAGGCTCATCAGATTACTTGAAATAAACGATTCAGATTTCCTGAAGCCACTCTAAATGAGAATGTGCTTTCAGAATAAACTATTTATTTAATAGGGTTTGTAATTAACATGGGAAACATGACTTTGAAGTACTTTACATCTTCATAATGCAACATCAGACTTATATGTGTGTATATTTCTTCATAATGAGAGTGGTGAGGCACTGGAACAGGTTGCCTAGGGAAGCTGTGGCTGCCCCATCCCTGGAGGTGTTCAGGGCCAGGTTGGACGGGGACTTGGGCAATGGGGTTTGGTGGGAGGTGCCCCTGCCCATGGCAGGGAGGTGGGAACTGGATGATCTTTAAGGTTCCTTCCAACACAAAGCATTCTATGATTCTATATGTGCGCACACACGCACACTGCTGAATATGAGAGAAATTTTAATACTTTTCTGGTATCTAAACCAATGGGGAGATCTCTTACCATGAAGAAAATGCATCCTTGTCTTGTTCTAAATATATCAGGAACTATTGTCAGTCCACTTCATTAATCAGTGACTGTACTTAGTACAGCAGCAATCAGTGTATCTTGGAAAGATTATAAGCCCTGAATATTAGAAAGACAAATCATTTCAATAAGAATCAGAAGACACTACAGGTATGGAATAGCATTTTGATAATTCTGTACACTACTGATTGCATCTGACTAGGCAATAATTGATCGGCCATTTTTCTTGGAGCACTAGTATGTGTGTTACTTTCTTGCATATTGCTTATTCAGAATTTCCTTGCTTGTTTCATGTGTATATAATTCACTTTAGGCTAGAAAAACTTGCATGTCTTGATTGTCTTTTACTCCCACCATGTCATCTGTTGATGTAAACAATGGCTGCTAAAAGAAAATAATTTGAACTTTAGTGTTTTATTTGTTGTCCTTTCATGGAGAATCTTATTTTCTTTATCTGTTTGTAGAAGTTTCTGTACTGGTTGGGTAAGTGTGACCCAAGCACCCAGCAAGGTGCCGTCCTGCGTGCTGGCATGAACAAAACCTCGGCACTGAGTCCACATATACAAGGTCAGACCTTGCTGAGCTTGTTTTGGATGTGTTAGCGTTGGAGTGCAATATGGAAAACTTCTCCAGCAAAATAAACAAGCCTGTTTTTTCATCTCTTCTTGCTCTGGGCCTGGATTATAGATCTGTCTGATCAGCAGATCTCTTGATAAAAAGGCAAAGGAATATTTTGTGTATCTTGTTCTCAAACAGATGTATTAGTACAGAGATAATCTATTCATTCTTCTAATTGCTGAAAACTCGGGAGCTGCCCTGGAGAATATGTTCCTAGTCCTTAAATGATCTGACAGCCCTTCTCAAGTTGGAGAAAGGCCAATAGATCTTAGCATATACATATGTATGTGTAATATATTTATTTTTTAAAAATCAAAACTAGGCAAGGCTGTTGTGCCAAATGAAACGTCGTCTTTACCAGGTAATTTTAAAAGCCTACACAGATGATAGACTGTTTTGGATATCTCACTCAAAACTGATCAGGAAGAACATAGCTTCTAGATAGAATCATAGAATGGTTTGAGTTGGAAGGGACCTACCTTAAAGATCATCTAATTACAACCCTCCCTGCTATAAGCAGGGACACCTCCTGCTAGATCAGGCTGCTCAAGGCTCCATCCAACCTGACCTTGAACACTTATACTGCCAACTCCTGTATCTGGAGGAGTAGCTTGGCCTGTCAGCAAGAATCTGAAATATTTCAGCTGCTGTTGCAATCCCCACTTATTTTGACACCTAAGGATTTATACTCAGAGAATGGCCTGCTGATACTGGGCACCTTCATAGTATTTTACACCCCTTTTTTATGGCAGTGACTAGCAAAGTTTTTATGTAGGATTAAACTAGCGATAAAAATCTTCATTAGATCTCAGAAAAGCTCCTTGATGAGATCTGAAAACTTCCATGTACCTGAGACAAATTTGGTATCTCAGCACAATGGTAATATTCAGGATTCTGCTCTTTTCTCAAGCCCTAGACTTGAATGACTGAAATACTTCTTTATTGATATGATACTTTGAGATGCTCCTGGGCCATAGTAACTATCTAGTGCTTCTGGCCAGGGAACATTAGTGTTACTAGACAGAATTGTCTCATCTCTTCAATAGTGTCTACTATATTTGTGAGATGGAATGTAACAATAATAATCTTATTTCAGATGCATTGGAGCAGGTGACTTTGTTCATGGATGATTGAACTGATGCTTTTTGCACGATGTTATGAAATTTTGCTTCTGTCGTCTCCTTTGGTCAAATTCCTTCTGTCCTCCAAGTAAAGAATGTGTATCATAGAAGGGAGATTTTAACTGTACACAGCAATTACCCACCTTCTGGAAAACAAACCACCTAGATATTTTCAGTGATTTGTTGGCTCACCCAAGGACAAGAAAAAGTTTCCCTAGGTTCCCAGGCCATGTGTTCTGCTTTCTTTTAGATGCTACAAGCCACACAAAACTAGTTAAATGCTGTATGATGCGATAATAACTTGCATCTGAATGTTCTGTTTGGAACTGTCCCTTGATAATATTGCTCTGACTGGCATTCTTAAAAGCTAAACTTGTTCTCTGATGTGATGCTGTGGTTCACAGCACAATCCATATGGATGCATGCCCTCATGTTTGAGGAGGTGATGTGCAGGGGACAAGGATGGGGAGAAGCAAGAGTGTGGAGTAATAAGAGAATATACTTGTATTCTTGCTATTGCTGACAAAAGCTTTGTGTTGTGAAACCCTGTCCTGAACTGAATTGGGTTAATCACAGAAATGACTACAGAAAGAAAGATATTTCTTACCCCTGTGGTAGAGTGAAGGAGAGATGAAGTCATTAGCTCATGTAAGACACAGAGGCCACATTTAGCTTATGCAACATTAGAGGGCTATGTTACGACAGTATTCAGCGCTCCTTTTTTTTTGCTTTGCGTCTTGTTCTTGTGTTCTCTGTATTTATATATGTATTCCCTGAACTTGCTTTAGATGTGCAAGGAGACACTATATTCCTGAAAATATTTTATTTTTTTAGTTGCATTTGTTGAACTCTGACAGATATTTTTACCTTTTTTCACAGGCTTTATTTATATTTGTATGTTACTGCAACTACTGGAAACTGCTGCTGTACTTTTATTCCTTAGGGCTTTATTTTCACTGCATAAATATCCAAAAATAGGCCCAAATGCCGCTTTAGTGGCAGCTTTTCCCTATGTGAATTTTAATGCCTCGTACATAGGTAATTATATTCATATGTATTTTCAGCGTTTCAAGGCAGATATATATTTGCTTTGACTTTTCTGGAGGTTGTACAATTTTGCGTTGTTTGTTATTATTTAAAATACATTGTAAAATTATTCCACCCCTATTCCACAGGGATGCTGAGGGATCAAATAGAATTTTAGAAATTAGTAAGCAATGAAATGACCACGCTTTGCAGATTAGCATGGTTGTTTCCTAGGGATTTTTTCTTTTTTTGGAATATCTTATGAATACATTAAGACCTACTTATAATAGATTTCATTTAAGAATTAAGATCTGGATAATCTAACAGCCTAGATAAACTGCATTGTTTAGAATGTACTGTACGGTTAATGCCTGAATTTCTCCCTTCTCTCCCTGTAGATTCTCTTCTTGAATTTGTAGGATTTTGATATTCTGCATCTTAACTAACTTTCCTGGTGGCTTGTGGAAAAAACTTTGAAATTTTAGTGCCATATTTGCTTCTATTTGCATTTCTCTTCCTCAAACCCATCCTTTTTTGACATCTGAAATAGAAATGTAATTCAAACAGAGGCTTGGTCTGTTAAGGCAAGATCTAAGATTCAAAGAATCACTGGTATTGGAAGGGACCTCTAGATAATCATCTTGCCCGTTATTTCTACTCAGAGAGAGAGTCAACTTGCACATTTTTCCAGAGCATTTCAATATGCATCTTGAAAATTACAGCTTTAAAAAGGCTAGAGTTGAAAGTCAAACTTCCAGAACAAGGAAATGCTATACTTGCTTTGCATTTATCATGACATTCTATCATGCTTTACTTCCTTTTTTGTGGCTTTGGTTTTTTCCACCCAATTTGGAGAACCTAATGCATAAACAAAGGTTTTCACTAAGTGTCAGTGTTGACATACCAGTTTAATTTTTCCTGGCAGCTGTCATTCTGTAACACTTTATGTTGCCAAAGTCCAATGTTCAGCCCTTCTGGTCTTGTTGGGTGGAAAGTCATGGGTATTGGAGTATCTGTAGAGCTTAGTGGCAAATTAAGGGAAACTTAATGTGTAATGTATACAGTACAACTAGACAAGTTGTTGCAGGTGGAGTGAGACCTGAAATAAAAGTGGGGACAGGAATCTGATGCTTTACAATGGAATGTAGATGTCTGAACTTCAAGACTATCTTTGTTTCTCCTAGCTGCACTCTGTCTTGTTGGTGCTGCTAGAGGACAAGACTGTGTTTTCTGTGGTCTGATGCAAAGTGTTTGTGTGCTTGCTTTGCCTGTGTGTCAGTCTGCTTCCAGAACTGTAGGAACTCACTGTTTTGCTTGGTTAGATTTTACATATGTGGATTAGAACTGATTCTCAGCTTGACATGGTGCTACAGGTGCGATCTAGATGCTGCTAAATGAAATTAAGAGGCAAAATCTAAAATAAGGACAACATTTTTGCTTGGTATATGGCTAAATTGTGCCCATTGTTGGTACTGGATATTACGAAATACAAGTGAGTAAATGGGTTCTGTACTGGATCAGGCAAATTCACAAAGACCAGACCCGGGAGGAGCTATTGAACCTAATTGTATGGGTGCCAGGCAAACCTGGCAATCATAAGCTCTTGATGACTGAGAACTGGGATGTGCATGAAAAGAAAGAAGACTCATTCTGTGCATACCCTGTTTGTTGCACTCTACGCTGCACTAGTGCGCCCCTACCTTGAGTACTGTGTTCAGTTTTAAGTGCTTTGGTGTTAGGACGGACATCAGACTACTTGAGTGTGTCGAGAGGAGCGCAGCTGAGATGGTGAAAGGTCTTTGAAGGCAAGGCTTATGAGGGGGGACCTGAGGTCATTTGGTTTATTCAGCTTGGAGAAGGCTGAGGGGTGACCTCGTTGCCATCTACAACTTTTTCAAGGAGGGCAGTGGAGAAGGACATGTTGATCTCTCTCTAGTGGCTTGCAGTAGGGTACAAGGAGATGGAATGAAGCGCCATCAGGGAAATTCAGATTGGACTTTAGGAAAATGTTCTTCCCAGAGAAAGGTGATCAGTCACTAGAACAGGCTCCCCAGGGAAGTAGTCACAACACTAAACCGATTGGAGTTCAAGGGACATCTGGACAGTGCTCATAGTCATATGGTTTAGTTTTAGGCGGTCCTATAAGGAGCTGGCAGTTGATGATCCTAATGGGTGGCTTCTAACCTGGACATCAGAAAAAAAAAAAATTCATGGAAAGGATCATTGGACACTGAGGGAAGTTGCCCAGGGAGGTGGTTGTGTCCTCATCCCTGGAGCTATGTAAAAGATGGGTGGATGAGGTACTGAGGGGCATGGTTTAGTGATTGATAGGAATGGTTGAACTCGAGGATCCTGGGGGCCTTTTCCAACCTAGTGATTCTGTGAACTTGAACTATTCTGTAATTCAATGGTTGCATATTTTCTTTTTCTATGCATCTGCTACTGGCTAAGATAGATAGATCTTCGGTACAAAAAAACCATGGCTTTCCTTACATTTTGAGAAACAGACCACCTTCTGTCACTTTCAAAGGTATGAAGTAAGTAGGATTTAATACTATGAAAGTGGTGCTTCTTAAAGCTAGAAATCTTGGCTTTGTCTTGCAGTTGGCAAGCTGTTAATCAGAATTTTCTAACCTTTTGTTTGTCTGCTAGTTAATATATTCTGCTGTTTTGTTATGCACATGCTCACTCGTAAGAATAAAAATGTGTTTGCTATGGATAACAATGTTTGTTCAGACAGATCTTAGAATAACTGCAAATTGGAAATGCAGCCTGGCCTAAACTAGAGAAGGTACTTTTGGTAATTGTAGAGCAGCATCTATAAAAACTGAAGAAATTAGAAAAACTTATTTCACTGACAGTTTGATGCTGTCTGAGATTTCTTTTAGAGAGATTCATCAAATGTCTTTCATTAAAATTGTTGACACGAGTTAAACCTTAGATGTTGCCATGTTCACAGGCTTATGAAACTCCATATCATAGAATCATAGAATCATCAGGCTGGAAAAGACCCAACGGATCATCGAGTCCAAGTATTCTTGTCAAAACACTAAACCATGTCCCTCAGGACCTCATCCACCCATCTTTTAAGCACCTCCAGGGAAGGCGAATCAACCACCTCCCTGGACAGCCTGTTCCAATGCCCAATGACCCTTNTCACCAGCTTTGTTGCTCCTCTCTGGACTTGCTCCAGAGCCTCAACATCCTTCTTATGGTGAGGGGCCCAGAACTGAACACAGGATTCTAGGAGTGGTCTCACCAGTGCTGAGTACAGAGGGAGAATAACCTCCCTGGACCTGCTGGTCACACCATTTCTGATACAAGCCAGGATACCATTGGCCTTCTTGGCCACCTGGGCACACTGCTGCCTCATAAGCTAAAATCTCCTTGCTGAAATTTTTGATAAGCTCAAGGGGATTTTGGTGAGGTACCTTGAAGAGGAGTCTGCTGAGGAATATTAAATACACAAAGTCTCAGGAAGCAGCCTGAATTGAAGGTAGTTGGAGCGTGAATGCTAGCAGGAGGAAGTATTGTGTATACCTGTCTTGTTCTTATTTTTCGCCGTGTATCTGTTCACAGCTGCCTCTGCTGGAAGCAAGATGCTGAACTGGATCAATCTTTGGTCTGATCTGGTATGAATGAAAAAAGCAGATGTCTCTCGCTCCAAGTGTTCTTGCTTTCTCTCAGTGATCAGTAATTTTTCATGACTAGAAAGAAAGAACAAGCGGAAAGATTTGAACCACTGATATTGAAATAACCATGCTTACTTATGCCTTTCATTAGTTCCCAGAGATACACCTAACAGGCCAAACTTGTTTGTGAAGCTCAGTGTGATTCATTGATAAGGTGCATCTTTGTGGCTGGTACTGTTAACTCTTTGGTTGTGGCCTATCACAATTTTGCATTTCATCTCTTTAAAGAGATGGTCTTGAAATGGTCTTTTTGCTTCCTTTTCGTGGGTTCTAAATTCCTAGGGATTATTTAATCTTCAGCCTTAAGGGTTTTACTAAGGAAAATTTCTGGTAGTGTTACTGCCTCTAATTTGTAGACAAAAATATTCATAGCTGTAGTTTTAAAGGTTATGCTGCTTTGATTGGGATCGCCAGTGATGTTTCCTTTCAGTAGTTGCAAGCAGCACTGATACCATGAAACATAATTTAAGTTCATCATAGCTGCTCCTAAGTCAACCTGGTATCTACAAGATGATCTTTACTGGAAGAAGACTGAAGAAAGTTACTTTTTGTTTTTCATGGATAACTTCCTTTTGATTAATCTGGATTCATCTTGTCCTGTTTAAGGTTCTTGGAGAAGACAAGGACATAACTCCTTCATGTTATATGTAGTTCATAATGATTTTTAACAGTTTTGTATCCTGCAGGTCAATAAGGAGGACCGTAGGTCTTATTTTGTCAAGGCAGTAATCACTACCATCCTCAAAAATGGTGAATAGATTTTGATCAAGAATAGATTTTTTTTTACTGTTGCTCTTCAGTTATTAGCTGAATTTATTGATGCCACTTGGAAGACTTTTAGGTTAGAGCAATTATGTGACTGTTTCAGGTTTCCTTCCATTGCGATCCTGCAAAGTCTTTTGGTTAGTTAACTCTTCCCTTGGGTACACTGATGTCATGATAAAATTTATTGCAAGTTCTTGTGTTTATTTTATGAGATGAAATAATTTACAAGTGCTACCTTCCTGGTACATGTCTACAGCTGAAGGGTGTTGGCAAAGATCCTGCTTGGTGGTAGGCTGGGTAACAGGAGGAGGTGGTTGACTCTTAAAGTTTTGAGGTGGGAAAGATGACAAGCCAACCTGTTATCCTGATGGGAAGAGTTTAGTACTGGAATCCTAGTTCTGAATATCAGTTGCTCCTGATAGATGTAAATACAGCTGCTTATTTAGAAATAATAGCAGGATATCAAGTTTTTAATGCGTTTGCTTATGTGAAAGATGACACCAACTTGTTAAATATTAATATTCTTTTTCGTCCTAAGAGACCTCTCCTTTTGCACTATGCTGATACAGTGATGGTTGATTCCAAAGGAAGATTACTTAGTAAACCAGCAGTGGTATTTACTGTGTCCTATTCAGTAGTGCTAGACCCTGACCATCTTGACTTTGTGTGATAGCAGCAGAAATTACAGTACGAGGCTGGAAGTCCACAGGCTACATCTCTCTTAACATGACCTTATTGTGACTGCAGCTCTCACTGGGAAGCTGCCAACCTTTTGCATGAAGGAACACAAGCAAATAAGCAGAAGTAGGGAAAAGAACCTCTTATTCCAGATTTTCTTTTATCCCTGGTTGTGGTGCGTTCTGTGTGTGTAAGGCTTTAAAAGGATTCTTCACCTGTCTGCAAAATGGGTCAAAACTATGTGCATTCTAAGGAAACTTGCATCATGGCACAAACTTGATACCAAGTACGTGTTTCCAGTTGGGATGAAGTTCAGCATTTATTTTCATCTCTGGAATACTATATAGAAACTGCCTGTGTTTCTCCTCTCTGTGTGAATATATGTGTGTGTATATATAATGTATATAGATGAATCTCGCCTCTTTCTGTGCAATTATGGTATGGCCTGTTGAACAAGTATTTGACTTATTAATGCTAGACTGGATAATTGAAGTTTGGCATGCCAACCAGAAACTGAAATGGTTTTTGTTTTTCCTATGCTGACTAAACAACAATTTTTGTATTTTTGATGTTTAAAAGGTTAAAAAAAAAGTTTCATTTAAATATAGATAATACTGAAATTAATTTTAGGTAGTCACTAAGTCACCGATTTGCAACTGTTATTTACACACCGCAGAAAAATTTATGTTGTAAACTCCAGTAATAAGCTGCATGAACAATCCATACATGTGTTTAAAGACTTAGTCATGTATCAAGGTCCGTGTGTACTTGGGAGTCTGCTTGTGTGAAACACAGGATGATTTTTAAATTACAAACACCTTTATCTGCTTGTTGGAAATTCTGTCCAGTACTAGGCCTAGCCCTTTCGTAGAAAATGTGTGAAAAAATTATGGCAAATATTCACGTATTCTTGTACTATTTAGAACCTGCTTTCAGAAGAAGCCAATTGTTGTCCTTTTTGGAAGAGCATGCGTCACTGGCATTATGTTGAATTTTATAAAAATAAATCTTTAAAAATAGGAATGGTGATTTTTAAGATCAAAGGGTAAGCACCTTTATCAAACAAGATTAGCAGTTCTGTGGAAATGCTTGGAAGGGATTTATTCTCTGTGTGTATAATCCTTTAATGATAATCTGCATTACAAATTTATCAGAAAAAGTATGAACTGTTCCCTTGTTCCCACCATTTCAAAGGCAACTAGTTCTCCAGAATCCTCATGAGCATCAAAATCTGGGTTGATTTATAGAGCGTAAATTTTCTTTTGAAAACTGATTAGTAGTATGTCAAATCATTAGATTAGCAAGTATAACAAAGGTTAGGATTTCCAGCCACAATTATGAGTTCATGCACTCGCTTTTCTCAGAATGCAGGCGTATGACCAAGTGAATAGGTGGAATAATTGGCCAGTTATGGCAAGTTAGGTGATCGAGACTTTTCCAGAATGTCACCATTTGTATTTTAACTAACAAGTAATTTTTATAATCTGTGCATCTTTAAGAACTGGGTAACTGATAGGGTCGATAGTCTCTCAAGCAAAAGTCTCATGCGAAAAAGCAACCCTGGTCAGGAAAAGAGCACCTTCATTGCTGTCTGTAGCTGGGGCATCCACACTTTAAATGCAATTAGGAGATGTATTTTTGAAATGAGAGTGTGTTCAATGCTACATTTTCCAGAATGCTTTCTTTCGTAGTATTTTATTATCTATTATTATTATATAACAATAACATGAAGTTCTTCCTACACAAATGCTCAGTGATCATTTTGTCATTAAGAATGTCAGAGGCTGAAAGAAAATACCAAAAATTGGATTAGAACTGTCTGGTAAAAGCAAAGATGAGATGTATTTTTTTCTTTCTGTTTAAAAAAAGAAAACTGTTTCATCTCCCATTAGGCATAAGACATAGTTACATGTGTGATGTTTATCTTATGTGCTGAAATAGATTTTCTAGTAAAGCTACCTTCAATGTTTGTTACTGGGTTCTTTTAAACAGTAGCTCCAAAACTGTTAAGTATTCTATTTCGTTTTTGTGTTTGTTTTGTTTTTTTTTTCCAGACTGATCTTGATTATGTTAACAGTGTTGTTGCAAGCCTGGAAAAAGAGTAAGTTTTAGTTTTGATGGGGGGCTTTTTAGCATATTGGTGGGTTTGGGTTTTTTTGGTTTTTTTCCTGTATCATGTTGTGAAAAGTAATAAAAGGTATTCTGGAAGGATGTGATCATGCATTTGTGTTTCTTGGGGGTTTGGACTTTGGAACAAAAAAAATTAATAGATGACAAATTAAGGGGCAGTGATTCAGTCAGTTAAATTGTAAAACAATAAATGAGATGAAATTATTTGGTGCTACATAAACAGATGGGATTGGTTTAACAGGAATGGAAATCTGTGACATCTGTGTTAGGGCTTTGTATTCCATATGTTCAGAGAGATCTGTAGAAAAAAATCACTAAGTTCTGAAAAAGAAAGGCAAAAGAAGTTTTTAAAATCTAGTTAGAATTCTGATTATTGAGCAAGAGGCTGTTCTGCTCTGAAGAAGATGCTAAGAAAAACTTTTTTAGATACTACTATTATTTTACATGCCTCATTTGACTAAGTCATTGTTGGAACCAGACATAATAACCGTACCAACAGAAAGCAAGCACAAAGTCTATAGAATTCAGAATCTCTTGTGTGACTTCAGAATCTTTCTCCTGACAGATTTTCTACAGAGATCAATTCTGGCTTGGTGGAAGTAATAGCCCCTCCAGCAGCTTACTATCCTGACTTGACAAACTTGAAAGAAACATTTGGAGACTCAAAAGAGAGAGTGAGGTTAGTTTATTCCCCTAGATCTTTTCCTATCTCCTCCCACACCCAGACTTTTCTTGTTTATGAAATGGCAAGTGGGATGTGAATTCTTGAAATGTTTTCTTACTGTAATTCTTTAAAGTGTGGGGCTGCTGAAAGTACTCTGTGAATCAGTCTCATTCCTGTCTGCATGCTGTTCTGTGCATGATCAGAGCCTAATGCTCTGCTTCATTGAGTTAATCTAGTGTTAAATTTTGAGGAGAATTGGGTTGTTTAGTGTACTTTTTTAGACCTTTTTTGTTTACTGTTTTTGGTTTTCGGCCTGAAATAGTGTAAAACCCAGTAATTCCTGCTGAATTACCATTTTAAATGCATATCTGTTTCTAGTGAAATGCCAGGCAGTTTTCACAAAATCAGATTCAAGTTAATTGAGTTTTTTATGCCTGTATTTAAGCATAAGGTGAAAACTTCGTTCCATTTTTTTCAGACAGAGGATTTCCTGAGGGAACAATGCCAAAAACAACTGTCCTAACATTTCACTAATATGCGTCATTCTTCATAGTGAGGTTTACTTTGCATTGCCATTGTGTACTGAAATAACTTTTCTACATAGTACTTAAATTTTTTATTTAATTTCAGATGGAGAACAAAACAAAACTTGGACTATTGTTTTCTTATGATGTATGCCCAGAAAAAAGGGGTTTACTACATTCAGGTAAATTTCTTTTCTTTCTTTTGAGACAAGTTTTCAAATGTGCCTCCAGAAATTGTGCTTTGGACAGATCAGGAAGACATTCATGGAATCAAGATAATTTGATTCCATAGTTGGAGGGCATTAAGTACGGAGGTTATGGTATATGAGGAAGTAATTTGTGGAGGACACTGAAGTAGAAAGCAATTTGTCCTGTGTGATTTGTTTTATCTTTTGATGCTTAGAAAAAAAAAAGTGAAGGAAGGCAGTCAACTTTAGCTACTGATTTTAACTTGTTCCCCAAATAAGTTACTGTTGAGTAGCCCAGGCAAAAAACCACTAGCACAGTTTTGAGTGGAAATCTAGCTAAAATCCATTTTTCCTTTCTTTTGAAGGAAAGTGCAGTGTCCCTTTACTATGACTGTCGTCGTATTAAATGTAACATTTTTAGTGCTTTGCTAGACTTATTTTCTTTTTCCTTTTTTAAAGAGGTTTGCGAGAGCAGAGTTAAGCAATTCTGAAATTTAATTTAGCTCATAATTGTTCCTGTCCTGTCTTGCTGCTTTGAAGTAGAAACTGTACCTATAGGTATTGCAGATTCAGTGAGTAACTGTGCTTATGATCTTTGTTTAGACTTTGGGATTGTGTCCTTTGGGTTTACAGCCCCACTCATCTCATATAGTTCTTAGGAAGCTAGATTGACTGCTTTCTGAGAGCTCTTTAAGACTTGGCTTTCCTGGAAGCTGCACATACAATGACGTTGAATAATTTTTTGAAACTATGCAGTTGCACACGTATTAGTTCCAGCACAAGGGGGAGACCACGAATGCCCTGGGAGAAACGACAAGAGAAAAGGGATCCTTAAAGCAGTGGTCTGCACTTACTATGAATTAAAGGATTGCAGCACTACACTTTGGCAGTTCTTCTGCCTGGACTGAGTGGTTATTTTGGGCTATGCACCTGCATAGCTCTGGCTGGACAGCCAAACAGCCAGGGGAAGTGAATCCCACCTCTGTAGGCAACGTGTCTCTTTAGCTTCTTGTCTCAGAGGAGAATTTCTTTCAGCTCAGTTAGGTATGTGAGTAAATACATTTGCATATAAATAATACAGATATTCTACTTGTTCTACTGATATCACTTAGTCTAGCATTATTTCATGGATTATTCTTATCAGAATCAGGAAGCTAGAAAAGCAATTTTCTGAAGTAATAAGTTGATAATACATTTGTGGATTCTCGCTACAAAAAGATGCTGGATTAGTTCTCCACAAACAGACAGACTGCGATCCCTACGGTAGTTATTCTTGGCTATAGCATCCAGATTTTGTAGCAGCACTTGCATTAGAAATATATGGCTATGTATTAGCAGTATATTATATATCAGTATTTCCTAGCAGTGCTTTTTCCTGTTGCTTTGCTGGCTTTCTAGTTTTATTTACGGCAATATTTATGCTGCCTTCCTCTAGCTCGAAGATGACATCGTTGTCAAGCAGAATTACTTCAGCACAATAAAAAATTTTGCACTTCAGCTTGCTTCTGAAGATTGGATGATTCTAGAATTTTCTCAGCTGGGCTTCATTGGTAAGAAAATGTTGATTTTAGTAGTTTGAAAGAACACGTTCATCCTCAGAGTCACTCTGTAAATTAACAGTGATCTGACTTCAAAGCTATCTTCTTTGTACTCAAAATAGACCAAGAAGTAGAAATTAATTGGCTTTTTTTTAGGAACTCCAGTCTAACTTGTAGGATTTTTTTTTCAGTTGTTTTAAATACTTATGTATGACTGAGGTAAATTCAAAGTGTTGGAAAAGAGAACATTTTTATAACTAAAAGTTAAATAATTTATAGAAGTACTAACATTCAAACTGCAAGGAATGAGTTATTTTGACTTTAGCTGTTGTTTAAACAAAAATGTCATTAAAACACAACTGACCAAAGGAGAAGAAAAAAAGCATGAAAAGTGCCACAAATCAGCAGGTGCTGGTTAATCTTTGTTGCAAAGTCTGTTCTGTCTTCACCTTTCTACTGCAAGGAGAATTTCTGCCAGTCTGCTCCTTCTTCAGTGTAGTGAGAGTCTTGTCATTTGCAGTGAACAACAGTGAGAAGCTAATGCAGCTGTGGATTGACTCCCAGGGTGCTGTTGAACTTACTTTACGGTTATTTGCTCTTATACTGATATGTTTTTATTGAAAGATAGTAGACATAACAGAGGAGCAGTGAAAAAAGTTTTGAAGGGATTTTACAAATCAAAAGGTTATTTCATTACTGCAGCAATGTGTCATGATCTGTTTAAAAGCTCTAAGCTGGGGATATGTGAGGAAAATGAAAAACTAAGTCAGAGCATGGAGATACCTGTATGTAGTCCACACAAATGATTCCAATGCCAATGCTGTAAGTTGAGTTCAAAACAAGTAGAATATCCTAGCTATAACAGATAAAGCAGAGTCCGGAGTTCTCTTGTTGTAACTTTCAGTGAATGGCTTCATTTTAACTCAGTGACCTGTAGTGGTTGCAAAGAGTGGACAAACACCTAGATTGCAGAACTGAGGAGGCTGGCACTGTGTGAATGACAGGTACTATCCCATTTCCAGCTCAGCACCAGGTGTGCTGCTGGGGCAATAGCTTCCTGACTTTCAGGGTCTCAGAGATTCACCGAGTAGAAAAGAAAGCAGTAGCTAACTCCTAAACGTACAATGTTAGGGCACAAAAATAGTGCTTCCTAGATTTACCTGGCAGTCTAACCAACCGAACCAATGGAGAAGAAATGGGCAGATGGAAGTCCCCTTATCCATCTGGCCACGGTGTAATCAATCTAGTTTTTGTCTTGGACTACCAACAGAGATGCACTATTGCTGGAATGAAACTGCTTATCATTTGGAAATACACATTTTAATGATTTACTGGAGCTTTTGCCCTAAATAGACTTGTTGGGGAGCCCCTTGCAACTCACTGTGATTCTGTGGCTGCAGAGACTGGTTGAATACCAGCATCTGATTAGGCTTTGTTTCTGCTTTTGAACAGTTAAACTTAATTTGTAGGCTTAGTTGGGGTTAGAGTTTTAGTTCCACTTCTAATTGCATTTTAAATGTAAATTCTGTATGAAGTTCCTGGACTACAGATGTAATTTGCATTCGTTCTATATTTGCTTTATTAAGTTGTAGAGTGTACTCACTTATGAACTGCAGTTTTGTAAGGCTGATGTGTCTAAATGGGTGTAAAATTAACTTAGAATTTAGGATCTGCACTGTCTGCCCCATGCAGGTGCATTTCAGATCTCTTATTATTTGTTTGTGTATTTCACACCCCTTTGTGTTCTTAGGGCTGCTATAGAGGGCACAGTGTGCAAGCCAGAAGGGATATGTAGATAGTTTAATACTGAGATTTGGCCTAATCACCTGCCTAGTTGTTTAAAAATATTTTGAAGTTGCTTTTCCATGCTGTCTGTATGCTTTTTTTCAGTGTAGTTGTTAGCTACTGCTGCTTGCATCCCTGTTCTTTGTTCCTTGCATCACATTTGCTTGCCTCCTTTTATTTAGATATCAGTAGAATTTCAGGTGCATTTACATGTGGCCAAACATCTTAATATTGCTTTTCTACCTAGAAAATTTAATTAGGTGGGTTTTTTTCTCCCAATTTAACTACTTAGCCTACTTTTAAGTTTCAGAGAAAAAGTTAGTATTCATGAAAGTGACTAAAACTTCTGGCTTTGAGGCGCATTGCTGTGCTACAACCGTATATTGCATAGAAATTGTATGCTATTAATGTAGATTTGCCTCATCTTTATACTGTCCCTTTATGGATATTGTTGCAGACTGGTACTAGGGTAACTTGGTAATGTGGATAGTTATGGAGAAGAGCAAAAGTAGCTGTTTGTAACTGGGGATGAGTTTTATGTGTAACTGTATAAGAGAGTAGGTAGAGCACCGCATTGTCTCGATGCTGCTGACTTAGAAATAATCTCTGAAAACAGAGAGATGTGGCTGATTTGCTGTAAGATACTGGAAACCTTGATCAGCTTGCAAGTTCTGCTGGGTAAAAACATTTTTTTGTCATAGTGTCATTTCAGAACTGAAAATCTAATTTATGCAAGTATTACATGAGGAAGTGGCAAATGCAGCTATTTAGACTGACAGCAGGATTATAGAATTCTGTCACCTCTGCCACAGAGCAGAAGTTGCTCTCTTTGGGGTTTTTTTGATACTGAAAGCATAGTCTTAAATGCTGTCAAGTATCTAATAAATAATGGGTGAGATGTATGCAGATTCCCTAAGAAGCTCTGTGGGAGGAGACAGATCTTTTGCTCTTCTGGATTCTGGTTTGCACTGGATCTCTGACACAATGAAGGAAAGTTCTTCTAGCTTTTTATGAGAAATGTTGATTTGACTTCCAGCTGCCTGTGAGCTGAAATGTTTTCCAGAGGATCCGCAATACTCTGCATTGTAGCTGTAACATTAGCTGTCACAAACTTTTAATGGAGTAGTGTGAAATCAGCCTATCGATTCTCATACAATTCCTCTGGCTCTTACTGTGCCCTGATGTTTTAAGGCCCAATTGTTCTGGTTATTTTAAGTTGTTCTGGTTTCAGTCTTGCTCAAGCCGTCCACATAGTTGAAGTTTGGAGAAGAGTAGGTCAAGTCAAATATTTGAGATTTACATAACTTCAAAGAGGTTCTGTTTTTAATGCCAGTAATTTGCATATCATCGACAGGGAAAACACTGAAGACTTCAACTCTAGTTAGAATATGTGCTTGTAGGTATAAAATTGTTGTTGTAGACTGAATATCATAGAATCATAG
>WAAB01017473.1:9245-40551 GCA_013389865.1 Piaya cayana | reverse complement strand
GTCCTCAGTATGAGTTTGCTGATGGCCTGTGTGTTTCAGAAAACACTCTGGCCACTGCTATGCGATGTGTCTTTTTAAAAAAAAAATCTGCATTGTCTCTGGTTATATTTAAGTTGCTGCTTTCTTTCCCTTTGATTTTCTGTAAAGATACTGGTAGGTGTTCCATCTCTGCAAAACCTGAAATTGCGTGACTGGGCAAATAACACTTGTAGCAGCACTTGTCTCAGATGCTTATTGCTTACATGTAGCATGGAGAATAATAGACACAAATCCATTACTCTTCTTTCTCTGTTTTTGCAGACTGACAATTTCTGTTCTTATATTTTGATAGTAGCAACGTATGTTACAACACGTTTTGTTTCAATAGTTGTTTAGTTTTGTATTGCTGAAAGGTATAGAGCTTTTAATAACGTTGAGATTTCGAGTTGTTCATCACTGATGTTTCTTGTCTTGACACAAACTTTCCTCTTATCTCCTGATTTCAAAAGACAATGTTGTCTTTAATCTAAAATAATTCCAGTTATTCTTAATGTCATCACAGGTAAAATGTTCCAGTCTCCAGATATCACTCTTATTGTAGAGTTCATATTTATGTTCTATAAGGAGAAACCCATTGATTGGCTCCTGGACCATATCCTGTGGGTGAAAGTGTGTAACCCTGAGAAAGATGCTGTAAGTTTATTTTTATTACAAAGCATCTAAAACTTTGTCGTGATCGTGGGGAGTGAGTGGGTGAGCTGAAGGTTAGCGTGCTGTGTATTGTGGCTACTGCATGTCTCTCTTTTTACCAAGATCTTAATTTCAAAAAACCCTTGAGACACAGCTCTTAGAGGGATTACACCTGTTATTGTTTCAGATTTTGGAGATGGATGTAGTAGAAAGGAAAGCAAAAGTCCATTTAGTTTCTGTGTGTAACAATCATAAAATAAATTAAATTCACATAACCCCCAGTAAGGTGCTGCAGAGTCCCACTGCTCAGATAGTTTATTCCTATATGGGGAATAAAATTTGGAATTTGGTCCTTCATTTCTCAAGTAGCACCTTTGCTGGAAGACTGAATAAGCAGGTTCTGTGCAAGAAGGGAGCCATGTAAAATTCTCCTTTATTGAATGGTATTATATTTGCACAGGAGTCTTGGTAGATTGCTGAAAGAAAAGCACAGTCAACTAGAGAAATCGATGTGGGGTCTTCTTGAGTTCATGTAACATACCTGGAGTAAAAACTCATCAGCCTTGTGTTGGTTTTAGTAATGTGATGATTTTTTTTTTTTTAATTCTTCCTTATTTCAGAAACATTGCGATCGACAGAAATCTAACCTACGGATACGATTCAGGCCTTCTCTGTTCCAGCATGTTGGCCTCCACTCCTCTCTAGCAGGGAAGATCCAGAAACTCACAGTTAGTAGCTAAACTTTTCTTTCATTTATGGAGCAGACTGATTAAATGAAAATCTTTGCAGCCTTTGAGAAAAGGCTTTCTTGTGTCTGACATTTTCAAGCATGTTGTGTGTTACTCCAGTTGGAATGAAATCTGATTGAAATTGGTTACAGTCAAGTATAAGGAGTGCAAATCTCAGCTTATTTTTGTGCATTTTTGTTAGAGGATGTTTTATGGGTTTCATTTTTTTTACTTTAGTGGCATGCTCATCTTATTAATCAGTTTGAAATTTGATATACCCCCAAACTGATAATGCATTCATTTTCTTTTTTATACGAGTATTTGGTTTAAGTGTAACTACTTAGGAAAAGAAGTTAATAAACCAGATTATCTGACCAGCATGATGTTTGTCTGTCTTTCAATTAGGATAAAGACTTCTTGAAACCATTATTGCATAAAATCCACGTGAATCCACCTGCAGAGGTTTCAACATCTTTAAAAGTCTACCAAGGGCATACCCTAGAAAAAACCTACGTAGGGGAAGATTTTTTCTGGGCTGTCACACCAGTTGCTGGAGATTATATTCTATTTAAATTTGACAAGCCTGTCAATGTAGAAAGGTTAGTAATTATTTGACTTTGGTCTTATATGTAAAGCTGCTTGCTCACCAAGAATGCTTCTAAGGTAGAATTTGGAGCTGTCATTATAAGCTGAAGTGAAATGGTGTAGAGTCCTTAGAGTTTAACTGAACTATGACTGTTGGTGTCTTTCCCTCTGATTCTTTTACTACTGTAAATTTTGTCTTGCTCTTTTTTTATTTTGTTTTAATTTGGAACCTTTTTGATAAATGCAATTCAAAACTACTTCTGTGGCAGTTCTTAATAGAATTTAAAGGAAGCCAATTTGATTCTATTTCTATTTGGTTGGTCTGCTTCTAATTACAGAGCAATTGTACAGCTTGGTGTGTGGCACAGTATGTTGTGCCCTGCAGCCTTGGTCCCTTGATTGTCCAGATCAGAAATCTTGCTGGAGCATATGACGATGTCCCTGTACCTAAAAGCTGGGAACTTTGAAGGGTAGTGTTTGCTAGATATAGCTCTAGGGCTTGAAAAATGTCACCATGCTAAAACTCCAAGATGACCTATTTAAAAAAATTAAAATTTCATTAAAAAAAGAAAAAGGGGAGAGTGCCCTTGAAATACAAATGTTCATGATTTGTTAGAGGACTAAAGGTGACTTATTTTTAACTGTTAGTCATATTAAATAAGGACAGTAGAGTTTGCACTTTAGACTGTAGTCATCCTTTAGTTTTATTGAGACTCACTTACTGCTTTGCTTTTTACAGTCTTGCCAACATAGTAGACCAAGACTTATAAAATAAATTGTTTATTAAGTGTCCATTTAAGTGTTGTTATATTAGCAGATTCCTTTTCTCCTGTCCTTGCATACCTTATGTGCCTTTTTGAGGCTAGTACATATCATCCCACTAGAGCAAAGTTTCATTGGATCGATTTGACCGGAGGATTTTCTTGTGAAGCAGCCCTTTTTGCAGTCCAATTGAGTTTTGAACTGAGTCCAATTAGTCAACTTCTTTGCCTTGATACATAATCAAAGGCCAAGTCTTCACCTTGGCTTAGCACAAGGGTGAGGATCAGTAGTTGCTTTGTTACTATGTTGTTCCAAATTACTCTGACCTATGAAGCTCAAGTTTGTTGTTTGGGATGTCAAATTACTCTGCCACGCTTTAAAAGACTTTCTATATAGGAAAAGTTAGCTTTCCAAGATGCAACAGCATACCTCACTAGATTAAAAGCAGAATCTTTTATCCTGTGCCAATAGCTTTAAAAAGACATAGTTTTCAACCTAGATGTATGAATTCATTGATTTCTTGGTCAAATTTTCCACTTCAAAGTTATGAATTGAGCAGTGTCTAATTTGTGTGTTTGATTTTGGGTCTTTTCCTTTAAAAGACTCATGTGCATCTACATAATGAATGGGGTAACGATAAGCAGCAAATGCTGATCTTGAGTGGAATGAATCAAATGCACAATGGCACCTTTGGAAAGCATTGCTAGCGAATGTGATAGGCCAGCACCATTATTTAAAAAATGGCATGCACAGGGCTGAACAAGAGATTTTTTTTTTTTTAAATATATGTCTTATCTTAATGGTGAGGAAACTGGAAGAGCAGGTAAGTACTAATTACCTGTGCAAAAGCTGGGAAGAATCATAGAATGGTTTGGGTTGGAAGGGACCTTAAAGATCACCCAGGTCCAACCCCCTGGCCATGGGCAGGGACACCTCCCACCAGACCAGGCTGCCCAAGACCCCATCCGACCTGGCCTTGAACACCTCCAGGGATGGGGCAGCCACAGCTTCCCTAGAAAACCTGTGCCAGTGCCTCACCACTCTTATGGGGAAGAAATTCCTCCTGATGTCTAGTCTTAAATTATTGTGCCCTGGAAAACTGTAGCTAGGCCTACAGTAGTTACATCTACCTGCTGCGTTTAAAAGTCTTAGAGTTAGAGGATGATGTGATTTTTTGTTGTTGTTTCTGTTCATTGAAGGGCACGCATTTTAGTTTTAGAAGAAAGGGAACATCTTGTAATCTGTTGCTTCTGTAAAGGAAGTGCACCTATTAGAGTGATGCTACCTGTTCAGGCTTAATTTATGTTTGGTGTTGTTTGAGCTATCATGGCAAGACATTTCAAAGTTTATTATGGTTTTAACTTCTGTTGCCCCAGTGTCCTCAAAAATGCAGGTTTTGTCTTTCTGAAGTCAGTGGCTGATTAGGGCTACAGATATTGTAATTTCAAATTGCTGGGGACTTGTTTTTGTTTGCCTTCCTAATTTTAGCAGCAGCAAATTTTGGTAGGTGAAGGTTAAGTGGAACAATGATGTTTCATGATGTTTCAAGATGCCTGCTGAGGAAGGCAAAAATAAAAATGTCCTGTGGTTTGACACACAAGAAAGGGAAAAAGGAATGAGCATTAGGAACACTTACCTGGTGGGGAGAAATACTTGGCTGCTGGAATTAAGAGTAGAAAATGCCAAGCCATCTTGTGTTTGTGAACGGATGCAACAGGTTCCCCCCCTTTTTTTAAAGTAATAGTAAAGTTCTTTGAAATTACAGAAAATTCTGTTTGCCAAGTCTGTTTGAAGTGTAGCTGCTTAGTAACTGCTGTAATAAATTCCTGATAAACAAGTCTTTTACTGGAAATATTGACCACAACTCTGACTGAATGGCAGGTCTGTTACACTGTGACTGAGCACTAACTTGTTCCTATAGTTTATTTTTCTGTGTCAAGTGTTTTGCTGAACTGGATTCAATTTTTATACTGAGTATAGCGGCTCAGTAATTAGCTTTCAGCAAACCTTTAAATATTTCATTTTTAAGATCTGAGAATATTGTCAGAGATTACACTAGCAATGATCTCTTAAAAGTTTAAAGTGAGAACTGAGCTCACTTTGCTGAGCAGGAAGTAACATTTGTGGCGATTTTGTGGAAGACCCGCTTGGCAGATCCCTGCTTAATATTGAACAGTCTATAGATGGTGCTCATTCTAAACCACACCCAGAGAACTGGGATCTGCAAGTTTAAATTGTCTAATGCTCATTTTAGTAAGAGCTCTTGTGCTGAATCTTTTTAGGCTTTCTTTCCCAGCATAAGATCAGCAGCCACAACACTCAAGTCCCTTAATAGTGAGTTAGGTAGGATTTCATTCTTATTTTTGCAATAAGAAGATACATATCTCTATTCAAGTGCCATATACTTGAGAGGGAAAACAGATCCACTGACTTTCCTCTTGAAAACAAATTGCACAGTAGTGTTGAAATCATGAGCCAGCAGTGTGCCCAGGTGGCCAAGAAGGCTTGTATCAGAAACAGCGTGACCAGCAGGTCCAGGGAGGTTATTCTCCCTCTGTATTCGGTACTGGTGAGACTGCACCTCAAATTCTGTGTTCAGTTCTGGGTCCCTCGCTACAAGAAGGGTGTTGAGGCTCCGGAGCGAGTCCAGAGAAGAGCAACGAAGCTGGTGAAGGGGCTGGAGAACAGGCCTTATGAGGAGCAGNCAGGATATGGTTTAATGGCAGATAGGAATGGTTGTATTCAGTGATCTCAGAGGTCTTTTCCAACCTAGTGATTCTATGATTCTGTGATTCTACGAAGGTGGTTTATTTGTTTTAAATAAATGGATAGACTGTTTTCTAAATGTTTGGAATAGCCTACATATAAAGATAAGAAAAGCTGAATTTCTGTTCGCTTTGGTTGTTATATAATTATTGAAATCAACTTTGATATTTCAGTAAGTAAACTCTTGTTCCAAGCACACACTGAAGTATTAAAACTGACAATTATATTTGAGTTTCTTTACGAAGCATACATTATTGCTATTTTAATGCTAGTACTGAATGTAAAATAATTTTACTCAGTATGAATAATGGATTCAAGATACTTCTTTACTAGTTACTTTTTTCCTTGAGAGATGTCAGTGAGGACCGTTTTACCTGAGCAGCTCATTGTGAAGAGCTTTTGACTTTAGACATTGCTTTGTGTATGTAGGAATCTCTGAAATACTGGTGGATGAGTAGCAGAACTTGAGCAGAGGTAATAAATTTTGAATGTCATCCCAGAAAAGCATTCCATTCCAGCACTTAAGTGATGCTGGTGCCCATCATCATTATAGCCGTCTCTTTTTTGACTGCCTAAGTTTGAGTCCTCCTCATAGGTGTGACTGACACAAATCAGATACAGTTTTCAAAGAACATGTGTGCTAATTACATTGAAGAAGCCCTTGGAAGTGCATAACATGTCACTGTTTTGATTAGATTATGTTTACACTTGTCAGCTTTTCTGCAATAGGAATCCAGAATGGATATTTATAAAAATAAAGTGCTTCAGTATAAAATACTTTCAAATTCTGATGTTTATTTAAAAACAAGCTGCAGGAAAACATACAGATATTTCTAAATATGCTTTATATTTTTAAAATATAAGGCTCATTCTTTCTTGTATGTAACTGCTTGTTTGTGTTCTTTTGAATATTTTCCAAATGGTAGCAGAGTTTTTTTTTTGGGAGTGGGATTTTGTTTTTATGGTTTAGTTTTGGTTTTTTTCCTTCCCCTCTAAAATTGCTTTTAACTCTGTAGTTGGCTGACGGTTGTGTTCTTCTTTTAGCAAGTTAGTCATCCTAATGTGATATTGATTATTAATAATATGACTTTATGAGGTAGAACTTGCAGTCTGCAATTTCAGCTTTAAACTGAAATCTTAATACTTTGACAGCTTGTAGATTACATTTACTTCTTTGTGTTCCGATATTGACCTAGATACTGAATGTGCAATATTTGAGACTAATCATCTAATTTTCCATGTTGTTGATTCCGGAATCCGGGAAACGTGTGATGTTAACCTCACATAGATTTCCTCTGGCATCTTCCCCTGACACAGAGTTCCCACTCATGCAAGAAATACATATTTGACTAGCTAGAAAATCAATGTATTGAGCGTGAAGAGCATCTTGTTGGGCTAAATATATACATTCATTGTCTGCTTTGAAATTATTGGAACAATGCTAAAAAATACTAGCATAAAAAGTGAGGGTTGGTTGCCTGTTACTACTATTCCTTCATTGTAAAGGAAATAAACGCAGCTTTAAAAACAGGTTCTCTAGCAGTGAAAACTTAAAAGGATTTTTCAAGAACAACAAAGCTACAAAATAAAAAATTACCATACTAGTTGGTCATGTATGTTTCTAAAATGTAATTAATTATCCATCCCATGGGATACAAGTTTTCCTGTGAGTAGAGTGGCATAAGATCAAATGCATTACAAACTAAAAAAAACCCCAAATTTTTAACAGCTTTCTGAAACCAGCAGTGAAGTGGAACTTTTGCATCATTTGGTTTTGCAGTATCCACCCCTTGAAACCTAGGGAACTACAAAATTGTTTGGGTTTTAGATTAATACAGTTGCAACTTGACTAACGGATAAGCTGTTCTATGTTCATAATGACTATTTAGTGTAGAAAGTCTCCTTCAATGCGATACAGTACATTCAACCTTTGCTGGGCAGTTTTAGCTGAAATAACACATATGTGCATGCAGACACACAGTGTATGATTTAGAAATAATCTTTGTTCTGATTCTAAAGATATAATACAGGTTATTGAAGTTTAACAGCATCTTAATTTTATTAAGCTTTATTGGTAGTGTCTGTTGACAGGCAATAGTTGAAAGTCTCTCATTTTAAAAGTTTTTGTGTTTGTCAGTATATTTCAGGTAGGATTATATCTTTAGCATATATTAAAAAAAGAGAATTTGAGGACTTTGTTTTCTGTATTTACATAAGCTTCTGTATTAATGAGTAGAACATCTTCAACTGGATGCACTGACTGAGGATTTGGCAGGCAGGCTTCCAGCCATTGATGCTGTTTGCTTCAGGCATGGAACACTGCCCATAACAATGAGGCAAGAGCTTCATATGGAAAGCAGGGGAGGGAGGGGAAAAAAAAAAAAGAGTATGGATCAGAGACAGAAAAATAGAACTGCCTGAGCCAAGGATATTCTGCTTCTTCCTTAATGGCAGTAGTATTCAAGATTTGTGTATTTGGCAGCTTTTCTGGGTTTACAGTTCTTAGTCAGAAATCTTAGAGGCTTAAGTCTGTTGCCTAAATGCTGATGTCTAATGCCACCTAGAATACCCTAAAATACTTCACAATGATTTCCAGCAGGAAATGTGTCGTAATTGCATCTCACCAGACTGTGACAAGGTCTCAAACCCAAGTGCTTCTCAAATGGTAGTAAATGCCCATGTTTAAGAAAAGTGAATGGAGTTATTTTCTGTGCTTCTGGAGAATTGAGCTGGGGAGAAAAAAAATGTTTGTGCACACACATACATATTGAATGTCTCTCTTCCCTCCATTCCCAAAGCCTTTCTGCATTTCACTGGTTAAAAATTCAGCAGAAGCAACCTTGGAAAAGGACATATAGGCCTTTTAACTAATACTGATGTGGTGGAAAAATAAGTAAATTCTTTAAAGAGAAAAGCAGAGATTTCAGGGCAAAGATGATGCCCTCCCTTGAAAAACAAACCACCACCACCAACCCCTTCCCTCCCGAACCCTAACAAACAAAAAAAATTCCAACCATGAAACACCAAAAAGCCAAAGCACCTCCACTAACTAAAAATTAAAAATAGTTGGAATTAATTGAATGCCAAACTCAATTTTTTTTTTCTTATTACATTTGATGTGTGTATACTTCACAGTGCAGTGCAGGTTTGGAAAGCTGATCGTGTAGTCCTTGCTCGACTACAGGAGGCAAGAGTAGACCTGGGAATGAGGAGATATTTTACCCAGCCAAACGCTGTCTACGCATTGCTCAGTTGAAGAGTGTTAGGAAATGGTACGGGGTAACCTTATCAAAAGATTTAGATTTACTTCTAAAGTAGTGTATGAAAATTAATTTCTTGGGTGTGTTGGATAAAAAAAGACTCAGGGCACTCCCCAAAATCCCCGCCTGTCACTTCATCAGTCAGGCAACTTTGGTCTTCTGACAGATATGAGAAAGTTCTCTCCTTTTGGTGTGCTGGTTTGGCACTTCTGTGAAAACTGGGAATTCATCTCTTGTATTTCTCAAACCTGCAGCCCCGTTGTGGTTTTGACAGAGGAAATGAAAGCTTGCCAGGTATTATGCATAGAAGTTAATGGGGTAAAGGTTCCTTTATTTTTGGTGTGTTTTTCACCCTACCCCCAGTAGGAAACTATAACAGCGAGACAGAAAATCTCCCATTAGCTTGCTTGCCTATTGTGAGTGCTTGATGGGTGTATACATAGACTTGAAAAATTAAGCTTTTTTTGGCAGTATAAGCAATTTTTGCAAGAGAATGGGTAAGAAGCATAAAGGATAGGAGAAGAAATTGAGCTCGAGAGAGGGAGTAGAAATTAATCTGCATTTTTCACAAGGAAATAATGCATGGTTAATGCTAGTTTGCAGTGACAGTAAAATAACGTTTCCTAATGAGGATTTGGGGAAAATGACAGTGAGGAGGCAGGTTAGATTTCTTTTACCACATTTGCATCCGGTGATCAAAAATATGGGATAGAATTGGTGAATAATTACTCTTGCAGTGCTTGACGGCATCTGCAGAGAGCCAAGAATTTGCTGACTGAATATTGTTTTTATGGAAATTCGTATTATGCAGAATTAAAAACTGTTATGCTGCATGTTGCTATGGATAATTTGCTCAGATGTGGAAGGAAATATTTCCTTTCTGCCTTCCTATGTCTTTTCTCTTCCTGAAAATAGGATATACTAAAATATATCAGATGGCTAAAAAGAGATGTAAGGAAGGTATATAGAGAAAAAAAACCCCTCATTCTTGATGCTTACAGAGCACAAAGGCTTGGGCTTCTAAATAGATTCCTAGAAAATTTCTGTTTAGCATCAAGTAAGATAAGTCTTCTGTTTCCTTCAAAACAAAACCCAAATATATTGACAGTGGATGTCAGTAGTGGTTTTTAAATAATTTTTGTATATTGTTTCCTTTTATAAAGCTGCTGTAAGTTACTGTGTGTTCAGTTCTAATTATTCAATTGTTCAACGAAATAGAAAATGCGTAGGATCACACTTTCAATATATGAAAAAAAAATCATTGGCACTTCTGCATATAAAACATAAAAGACAACAAGACATATTTTTTTAATGCCTGAAAAAAACCCAAGTCAGGCAATAAAGAGAAATAACAGTTTTCTGGGCGTGAATATGCTTTGATGTGAGGGAGGTAGAAAAAGGCAAAATAGGAGGATAAAGACGTGTGTGTAGTTGGAAATATTTTGTTGAATACAGCTGATAGGAAAGTTTTTAACTATTCAGAGAAAAATATTAAAGCTAGTGCTGCAGATTAGTGATATTTTTATTAATTTATACACATCATTTGAGAGACATTACAAAAGATGAGAGTCATTTCAGGTTCTCACTAGGGAGTTATGAGGGAGTTTGGAATCTGAGGGTGGGCTTTTAAAGTAGTGGAACAGTTAACTACCTTGGCAAGCTAATGATATCTCACATTGGAGTATTATTGATAATGGTGCTTCTGCTCTTCCCTCCTTTGTATGTTAGGGTGTGTATGAATATTTTTTGCAGCTTATTGGGTCCCCCCCATATCACAAACTGGCTTTTGTAGGTGTCTCTAGCTCCGTGGCTGCAAGTCAAACACTCAACCTGGGTTAATACTCAAGTCACTGAATATGAAAACTAAAGTTTTCTTTGCAGCTTTGACTTTACTTCATTTCCTTTGGCTGTTGTTTTGTTTGGGTTTTTTTAACCTTCAGTGCTCTTGAATTTTGTGTAATTTTTATGCCACATGAGGTGTTAACATTTGGCATCCTGTTATTCTCACACTCCATTGAGGTCATGAGCAAAATGTGAGTAAGTTACTTCATACATTTAGTAACCTCTGGCAGAGAGGAGGTTGTCTCTGTTCTGGAATATCTAGAGTAGCTAGTTATTATCTTTGGCCTGTGAATCTAAAAAGACAATGCCAAAGGAAAAGGTTTTCTGCGATACAGATACGTTAGTATTTCTTTTAAGGTTGTTACTTGTCTCTGATGACTTCCATCAGGAATGTCCAAATGTGTCTGTCTGTATTTTGTAGTAAAAAATAGCTGTGAAATAATATTCCATAAGGTAATAGGTAATAGTATTTTCTTAAGGTTAGGTGAATGTGTTTGCTTGGGATTACTGTATTTAGAGGTCTATGGCTGTCAGAATTTTAATTTGAAAGAGTGGTTCAGGAGGTGTTATGTTTGCTATCTTAGTGATTCCATCCTAAGAAAAATGTCAGTTAACTAGGAAGGAAGACATGTTTTAACTGTTTACATGGACTGTCATGTGTAAATCGCAGGAAAGAATGTCAGAATAACTTCACAGTTTAAGCACAGCTACTTCAGAGTCTTCTGGTATCTGTATTGAGAAATACCTGTCATAGTCTGAAAACCTTGAAAGCCTGAAACATATCAGTATGTCAGGAAGGCAAGTTTTACAGAACAAGAGCTGACAACACTTGCTTTAAGACTGTGGAATCATAGAATAGTTTGGGTTGGAATGGACCTTAAAGATCACACCACTGCCAGATCAGGCTACCCAAGGTCCCATTCAGCCTGGCCTTGAACACCTCCAGGGATGGGGCAGCCACAGCTTCCCTGGGCAACCTGTGCCAGGGGCTCACCACCCTCATTGTGAAGAAATTCGTCCTTATGTCTAGTCTAAATCTGCTCCTCTCCAGTTTTTACCCACTGCCCCTCATCCTATCGCTACAAGCCTTTTTGAACAGTCTCTCCCCAGCCTTCATGTAGCCCCCTTCAGGTACTGGAAGGTCACTATAAGATCTCCTCGCAGCCTTCTCTTCTCCAGGCTGAACAACCCAAACTCTCAGCCTGTCAGTATCTGTCAGAATATCTGTCAGTTTGTAAATTTTAAGTTTTATTTCAAGTTAAATTTTCTGATTTGTAAATTTTATTTCTAAGCAAATGACTCATCATAGGTGTCAACTGACTGTGTACGTGTATTCATATTTCTATTTTTAATCTATGTAACTTTTTGCATGTTGGTGTAGATGTTATCTGTCAACCATTAAAGCAAGGCTCAGATATAAAAACACCTCCTCCTTTTGAAACAGTTTTAAGTAGGATATGACAAATGCATCTGTTACATATGTGTGTGCATATGGGTGGACAGATAGTTATAGAAAACATACTAAAAAAAGTAGGTTTGATTACATGGAAATCTGGAAGTCAAATTTTATTAGTGTTGTGTGTAAATTGTTTTGGCATTGTGCCAACTTGCGGGTGCTTTGCCCTGATGAAGTGATAACTCCGGGAGGGGGGATGAAAATGCGCTTTCAAAGTAGCACAGTAAGGAGAAACAGTTGGCAGTGGTTGTGGCGTTGATTTTTAAAAAGGGACAAACAAAACACAAATAAATAAAACCCCTCCCCACACCACCCCACTCTCCCCAAACAAAAATAACACACCACCACCGCTTGTCGCTTGCCCACCTCCCCCCTCCCGCCTTGTCCTCCACCCAGAAAAACCCACTTGAACATCCCAAAATCTTTATTGAGAGCACAGCGTTCACAGATCAAGAGGAATTTCTTTGTGTTGTTTTAGGTATGCTTTCTCAGAAATAAGATTTGTGAACTAGAAAGCACTAAGGAAAAACACTGTCTGTGCTTTGGGTGGAGTGTTTGATGGCAGCACCTTAGATGGGATTGTTTGATTAAATCATAGAATCACCAGGTTGGAAGAGACCCACTGGATCATCGAGTCCAACCATTCCTACCAGTCTCTAAACCATGACCCTCAGCACCTCATCCAATTGCTTGCATTTTAAAATAAGACTCTCCAGAATTTTCAGTGGTTTCAAGAGAGAAAATCCCAGTAAAAGTTAGGATATCTGACAGACTAAAGGATGGCAAGTTAGATCTGCTAGGTGAGAAGAGAGCAGAATATACTTTTAGTGTTCTGTGCAGCTTTGCCAAGGGTTTTGTTTTGCTTACTATTGAAACATACACGAAAAGCGTCTTCCTAGAAAGGTTAATAAAGTCCTCGGTGATTTTTGAATGTCACTAATGTTTAGAAAAAGTCACAAGATTTTTCTTGGAGGAACTGTGCATATTTTAGGTAGCTTGAGTACTTTCCAATTGACTAAAATTTACACTAAACTATAGTGGGGAAGTTATTTTTCTTGAAGCACAGACAGTGCTGAAGCTTATGAAACCCAGTTTCGTTTTGCAGCTCAATCCATGCATCACTGCTGAAACAGTGCAACTGAAATCAATGTAGCTTTCTTATATCTGTGTGGTTTTATTCCTTGATAAAAGAAATGTTGTGTATGTATATATTTTTTTAAAATTACATCTATCATTTTTGGATTACAGACATTTCTAATACGGGGTCAGAGAGCTCTGTTTTTTTCTACTTCTTGTCTTATAGTTATTGAGTAACGACAAGTGCTTTCCTAGATTCAGACATTCTGCGTAAAGACAAAGTGGAATTTACATCTGCAATTATGCCTTAATAAATTGTAATTGAGCTAATGTTTGTAATTTTAATCAAGTGGTAATTTCTGAACTAATTTTGTCCCTCGCTGGTGATGTATTTAATGTCAAAGACGGTGCTTACTGTTAATTTCTCAAAGTTCTTATTTGAAATGTGTTGATAGATTTTTACATATTCATTCAAATGTATTAGAAGTAAAATAAGCTTGTTAAAAGTGGCACCTGAGTAGGCGTAATATCTAGTTTTCTAGAGTAATCTGAATAAACTCTGGTCCATGAGAGAAAAAAATGGGAAGAAATGAACAATTTTTCAAGCATTGATGCCACCTAGTGGTAAGAAATAGTTACTTTTTTACATAATATGTATTCAAGAGACTATTAAGTTTGTGTTATATTTAAGGTAAGAGGAATTAAACTGTGTCTTTTGTAACATGCATAGTACTGCAAAAGCTGTTCGAGAGTGGGTAGCTAGAATTTGGACACTCGCACTTCACCGCTTGATATGAATAGGAGTGATTTTGATACAGTTTTAAGCATATTTACTCTGTTCCATTTACAAAAAGAAGTTTCAATAAATACACAACTGAACAATGGGGGCTTTGTACAGGTATTAAAAAAAAAAACCTCGTCATTTTCTTTGGGAAAGAAGTTTGAATTAAGGTTACATTAAGGGTATGGATATGAGTTTGGAATTCCTGGCACGATCTTTAGGAGGTTTTGCAACGAACCAGAGTGGAGAGTTGGTCTTTGGGAAAACTGGCCTGGCAGAATATTGACTTGGTGAGCTTCCCAGTACTGATTCAGAATAGATCTGCAGAGTTCATCCTGTGGGCACAGGGAGGGCAGGGCATGTAGTGGGGAGCGATGGGGAGAGGTTGAAGGAAGGCAGGGCTCCAGCTCCTGGAGGCAGCAGCACTGCACACCTGGCAATGATGACTTCGGTGTTGATCGCTTTGTATAATGCAATCAGTCAAGATTAGATTACAGAAACTACCTTTCCAAGCAAAATATTGCCCAACTACTCTTTAAAAAAATGTAAAGACCATTTGAATTAGGGTACTATGTGAAATCGCCTTTCATTTCTTATCGCCAGCTGATGTAGGTCTAATATAAAAGTTACGTTTATCATTGCAGCATCTTTAATGTGACTATTAACATGTAAGACAGGAACTGAGCAAATTCTGACTGATGTGTGTAGACTGTTTTATTTCTCCCTTTTTATTTATAGGTACTTGTTTCACAGTGGCAATCCAGAGCATCCAGGAGACATACTTCTAAACACAACTGTGGAAGTTTTGCCTTTTCAGGTATGAATTTATTGATTTGTGTCTGTTCCCTTATAGGATAAAAGCAAAACCTCCTAATTTTATTGACGTTTTTTAACAGAGTGAGGGAGAAGGGAATGCTTCTTTGTTTAAGATCGGGTGCTCACATACTATTTCTTTTTTTCAAATGGATCTGTTCACAGAAGGCTATTGTAACTGCTCAGATATTCATTCAGAGTGCAGTCTGCTACAAGTGCTGTTGGTAATTTGGAGATGAACAACTTGTTTTCTTCCAGTTCACTACTACTATTTAAAACAAACAAAAAACCCCCACAATCTTCCTTCTGTGTATTTTGGAAAAAGGGAAAGCTAAGTCAATCTGCTTTTTGACTTAGTAAAAAAGTCTTGGTTCAGAAATCAACACATACCCAAACCTTCTAGATATTGAAATAACTTGAGTCTTAAACTGAATGTGTTTGTTTCTCATGTTTACTGATTTATTTTCCCCATAAATTAGTTTTGAGTTTTACCTCAGGAGGGCACTACACTATCTAAAGTCTGTTCTTGCTTGAAGCCAGATGGTATGGGCTCTTTTTCTTTCATCTAGATATTATAGCGAGCCATTTATATCACAAAACTCTGTGAGAAGATTAAGCTATTACTTGGGAAGTTTATTCTGTTTAGTATTAAAATAGCAAAGTATTTCTGTCTTCTCCCATACACTTGGTGTTGGTATCTTGAAATCTGTGCCTAAATTACCATATGCTGAATACCTTTTTTTTTAAAAGGTGAATGAGCATGGAGGAGTTCACTCTCCATTCTTGCAGTCTGCATGCCTGGGAATGAGCAAAACTAAGAATTTCTGATAACCTCTAAAAAGAGGTTTGTCTGTTTGATTCTAATTACACAACACAACATGTAGGCCGTTAAGTTACAAGATTTACGGGTTTTGTTTCTCAAGACCCTTGGGAAGATATTCAGCCACAAAACCAGCAATATCCTTTACATCATCTGGCTCCAAGGGACCATAGGAATGTACAGGATAATGAGAAAAAATACACATCAAGCTTCAGGGTTGGTTTTTTTGGCTACACTTAGCTGTGAAATGCCCCTTAAACTCGAGCATCCCTTTCTTAATCAAGTAATGCTTTCTCACCTCCATCCCCACTGTGACACAATTTGTGGAAAGGTAAACAGGAAATTCTGCACCTGGCCTGTTCCTGAGCCATTGGAGTCAGTAGAAAATGTCACCAATATGAGGGACAGCAGCGCAGAATGATAGGTACTGTCCTGAGGGAACTATTTCTCCAGCATGGACTTCAGTAGAGCTGGAAGCCCACTCAGATACTTCCACCCTGATCCCCCTGAAACAGAATTCATAAAACCAATCCATAGACATCTAAGTATCCCCAGCCTGGATTTGTCTGGGACTCAAGCAACACACTGAAACCCCCAGTAAACTGATGACCAGTAAACCTCCCCAAAACCTGAAAAAAACAAACAAAAAGCTCAAGCTCCTGAAACAGCCCCCCCCCCCAAATTCTTCTGCAGCCTCCCTTAATAGAAGGAATTAAGAAGAAAAAAAATAGTTGACAGATTTAATCTCCTATTTTGTCAAGCATTTTTAATTGATTCCTAGGAAAATCTTTCAGTGGGTCTTTTAGTATTGGATCATGTGATTCGGCTTGTTATTTTCCAGCTGGTTTTGAAGTTCTGGTCTGCAATCTCATTTTTTCCATGCTTCTTAAAGAAGCTTGTTGATACCAATCCTTTTTAGTAAGGCAGTGATAATTGCAGTGCTTCCCTTGCTGGTCTGATGACTTTTCATCTTGCCCAAATTCTTGCATCAAAAAGTAAGCTGTAAGTTTCATTTGTCCTGAGAGAAATCTCTGATTCAAGCATGGGAAAAGAAGGCAAGTATCCTGCTTTGTCTTTTCTTCTACTGTGTATGCCAGTATCTGCTATGTATTCTGTTCACAAGGCAGTTGCCATGAGAGTTACATGGGGCACTTGAAGTACTTCTTTTTTTCTACTTTGAAGCCAAATACTATTCAGTTCTGGAACACTGCTGCTTTTTTCTTTTTTTTTTCTTTTTTTTGGAGTTGGCTTATCTAAGGCTATAAATAACTACTCTTGGCTGGTTCATAATTATTTAGAAAAGATGGATGCTGAGTATATCACGAGAGTGCACACACTAGTCTTTCCCTGGTGAAGTCATGCCAAAATAAGTGATCTCATTTGTGCTTTGTTGTTCTAGAATGAAGAATTGGTATTAAGCAGAGAAACCAAAGACAAGCGGTTAGAGGATGGTTACTTCAGGATAGGTATGTCACCGTGGAAAGAAATATGTATTGTTAGTATTGCAACAGTTAAGACATTTTCATTAAACCAAAACAAATCCCAGGTTTAGGTTTGATCATTTATTTTTGGGTATGTGACCTTATAGGCTTTATTTAATGTTGTTTCCAATATTTCTTTCCTGATACCTATGTACTAACGCAAGATCTAGTTTGATGCTTAGTTATAGCGCAGTTACATCCAACTCTCTGCCAGGATTGACTCCCTGGATTATTGTAGAGGCATTTCCAGATTCTGTAAATTCACCTCTCCTATCCTGAGACTGCACAATTGCCTCTGTGTGAGCTGTTGTACTTGGCCTGGCTTTGAACCCACCCTACAGATAATCAGCTGTCTCGTTATGGATGAGACTGGCATTTCCATAGCCAAGTGGCTGTTGGGGAAGGTGTTAAGGTATCTGTTGTCAAGGAAAGAGAAATTTTACTGAGGTATTATATTTACCTTGCTGGACATAGAATCATAGAATCACGAGGTTGGAAGAGACCCACTGGATCATCAAGTCCAANTTCCTCACAGGGCCTGTTCTCCAGCCCCTTCACCAGCTTTGTTGCTCTTCTCTGGACATATATTGGGTATCCTTGTTATAATGAAAGCAGGGTGTTTCACCTTAATGAATTGAGGTTGCTGTGCGTATGTTTGAAGTGTAGCTTCAAACAGTCTAGCTTGGCTTTTGAATTAGATTCTTACTCATCCTAATATGATAGAAAAGTCTTAAATAGGAACATGTTAAGCACGAATGCTACCCCTTGTCCTTAATCCTCCTTGAAAACACATAAGCCAGGGCCTCAGTGTTTAGTTCCATAATACTAAATGAAAATCCATGTGAAAATCTCCCCAGAGTTTGAGGTGCTCATACCATTAGCCGGTTCCAAAGTGTTTTTTCTTACATATAATCCTGTTCAGATTGGTGTGCTTGGACAATATATTCCATCTCATTTGCAGCTGCAAAGCTGAATCTGATATAAAACCCCCCAATCTCGATATCTTTTGTTTCAGGAATGACACCGGTTAGCCCTGCAGCCACCAGCAATAGGTTTGACCTGTGAATTGTAGTACTACAGATGCATTTTTCAGGAGACAGGTTTTTGTACTTTAGTTTGTTGAACAGGAGTTAATTGAGGTTATACTTTTGCTTCTTCTGCAGGGAAATTTGAAAACGGTGTAGCTGAAGGAACAGTTGACCCCAGCCTAAACCCTATTGCATCATTCCGGCTTTCAGTGATACAAAATTCAGCAGTCTGGGCAATTTTGAATGAGGTGAGAGGTGGTATAACCTTTTAAAAATAAACCCAACAAAATTTTGGCTAATGCTGACAATAGCTACCTCTTACTACTGAGAAATGTAATACCCTAAAATGTGACCTCTTTTTTTTTTTCTGACTTTCTATTTCAGATTCATATTAAAAAAATTACAAACTGATCATGGAGATCTGCTTTAGAGGAAAAAAGAATCAATCCTTCAAAACTTTTCCTATAAAATCTGACGTCCTTAGCAAGTCACGAATTGAAAATACTGAGCATGCACCTTATTCTAAATCTTTCTTTTCACTTGAACTCTACCTCTTGTGAAATCTACTGTAGATGAGAAGATTGTATTTGTCCCTTCTTATCTGATCCATCCAGAAACTGATGCTCCACACTGATCGTTCATCTGAGGCCTAAATTGTCCTCTACTTAAATGTGACTTTACCATCGTACAGTTCCGGAACCCTGCTACGCTTAATCTGTACTATTTTGATAGTATAGTAATACAGAGAAGTTGTACATATTGTTACATTCCTTGAAGAAAAGAAAATATAATTATTGTTAAATATGTTTTATGAAGGGGGTACTTTCGGAGTTCCGTTTATTTTCTATAACAAGAACCCTCTTTTATAGACTGTCAGGGATATATATTAAAAATGTTAGGGATATTTAATTTATTAAAATAATTTGAAAAGTACATATTTTTATGCAGTAAAATTTTAAATTGATACAGTTTTTTTTAAGAATTCTCTAGTTTAAGTTATCTTTCTACATTTTTCTTTGGAGATGCAAACATAAATTAATACCATATTTCAAATATACTGCCATGTTGAAAAAAAAGCTTAGATTAAGTTTCTAAATTACATAGTTTTGTACACGGAATCTGAATAATGTTCAGAGGCATTAACAGAGTTCTGAAGAGCATTATTCTGTGGGGCTAAGAAATTCCACTATGTACAGTTTGTAGCCACATACAAAGCATGCTGAAATGTCTCGTTTCATATTATGTACTAAATCTGCAGTGAATTTTAGACTGGATCCATGGCATTTTAGAAGAATTTTATTGATTTCAAACAGTCCTTTCTAAAAATCTTTGCAGACATTTCCTAGCCTGGACAAATTCATTTTCTGCACTGAAAAAAACTCATTGTCCGGCTTTGCTTTGGAGTGACAGAGGTTAACTTTTATCAAATGAATTAAGAGTAATTAGGTAGATTTGATCTGCAGAGGTCTCCTTTTCAAAAATTCTGTTATTGCGGTATTTATTTGAGATACATTACAGTCAGTAGCTATGGTTTATTTTTATTCCATTTTTTCAGGAACAAGGTTTCAGTTTAACTCCTTTGTTGATTAATGAAGTAGCTCGACCTAACTTATTAGGAACTGAATTTTGCCTCAAGTTAGTACTCTGCCTTTTTGTTTCAAAGGAAACAACAGTGATCTTAAATGAATCAGAAACTCAGTCAGGAATAGAAAATGGTTTGGATTAACTCCACAGCAGAATTGTTGCAGTGCTAATGCTGCTGCTACTCTTAAGAGTCCTTCTGCTTAGGTGCTTCTGTGTAAAGGACACAGGGGAGGGAAGATTTAAATTACCTAGTCAGGAAGAAGAGTGGCAGAAATTCCCTGTCTCTTAACAGGAGTGAAGGGCCTGATTGACACCAGAGGGAGGTATCTACCCTGGCTTGGGAGTTTTCGTCTGTGCTGTGAACTGGCATCTCAAAAGCCAGCCCAATTTTCCTTGTGGAAAAAGAAAAACCCGGTGTTATCCCCAACATCTTTGTGGTCAGGGCACAGAGGTGCACAACCTGATGTGGGACTCCTGATCTAGGGCAGGGATCTTGAGTTGTTATCTCCAGCATGAAAGGCCAACTCACAGATTTAGCCTCCTTTTCATGACATTTATAAGGAGCAGGAACCTAAACCAAACTCTCCAGCTCTGCAAACCATCACTGCTGAGATACAGAGTCAACCTGTCTTTTCTTCTGTCTTGATGGAAAATTATGTTGTAGCTTTGACAGCGCAGCAATATTCGATATTAAGAGCTTAATGACTTTTCCAGACCATAATAATTCTGTTTAAGCTGTGCTGTCTGGGGGCACAGGGAAGAGGAGATTTGTACAGAGCTGAGACCTTCTGGTTAGGCTGACTGGTGTAAGTTGAAGAAAAGCAGAAATCTACCAGGCAGGCCTTGCTTACTTTTTTTTCTGATCGCATCAGATAGTGTAAACAAAATGTTACTTGGAAAGCTCATCTTGCCCACAGAGCCCGGGGGCACAAGCTAAGCACTGGCCTCATAAATGGAGTTTACTCTTGCATTTAGGGACATGGGCGAATAGGCTCAGAATGTCATGTGAATCTAGCCTGTTGTGGTGCCACAGCCCATCCTGTTGTATGTATAATGCTGTGCCATGAAATTCTTGCCATGAAATGGCTTTTTATCACACATCAGCTTGCAAAGGTCTGAGAAAGTACTTAGGTTTGCTTCTCAGCTCTGCTTGTGAAGGAATGATGCCGGTAATTTAAACTACAGCTATTTATTACAGTTCAGATTGAAGATCTCTGTTAGATATTGCTGTTCCTTAATGGAACTAGTTTTGCTGACAGTGACTTTCAGCTTTTTCCATGAGTTCAAAAGTTTACTGGTACCACTTATTTAAAACCAGGCTGTGTGCTTAATTCCCAAAGCATCCCTGTTCCTGATGCTTCACAGTAGTTAGGATGAATCATTGTTAATACATCTAAATCGATAGAACCCTCACCACATTGATTGCAGGACTCTGGTGTTACCACTATATTTAATTTTCAGAAGCATTGACACGAAATTTATTGGAGACAACAAATTAACTGGTGCCTGGTATAATATGTGGGTTTTTTTCTAAAAATCATTGCATTTTTATTACATTGTATTAGAGTTGGAAACACTCTGAGCTGCTTTAACACTTTAGATGTTCCTGAGCTTATACGCTCTCTAAATAAATCATGGAATCTTAGAATAGTTAGGGTTGGAAGGGACCTTAAAGATCATCTAGTTCCAACCCTTCTGCCACAGGCAGGGAAAATATGTGCCACATTTAGGAGGAATTACTTTTTGGAGATTCAGGTAAACTCAGACCAGGTATAATCAGACAGTTCTACAGGTTTGCTTGGAAAATTTGCTAAGAAATAGGGGGGGAAAAAAAAAGGAAAATATTTTCTAATTATCTCTGCAGACAGCAATTTTAGGCTTTCCACCTTTCAAATTCTAATCCCCAAATTAGGCTGAAGTGATGCCACCTCCTTCCTGGGATTACAGTGGAGCAAGAACTCTTCGGCTGCTTTGCTCAGTGGGCATTAGCTTAGACACTGTGACTGGAGGGGCTCCAGAGGGGTTGGTGTCACTGACAGGTCTCAGTCCTAAGTTACAGTGTTACCACCAGAGTTTCTCTGCATTAAACCTGATTTGGGAGAGGTTTTTTTCCCCCTACGTATATTTAATTCCAAATTATTTTTGTGGTGGCCTTAAAAATCCCCTCTAGGCCACTGAATTTTACAGTAATCAAATAACAGAAAGTGTTTCAAAATAAACTGTGTTATCCTATGATCCTATTGGCTCCTTCTGATGCTGTTAAAGCTTCAGAAAAAGGAACTTCTGTGAAATCAGAGGCATTATTAGAGAACTTCATTAACTGGGCGTATTATTCTTAACTTCCTATAGTGGATGGCGAACAGCTCAGGCCATGTGAGGTCTGGCTTTTCCTGAGCTGATCAGAATTGCTCCTGACTATGGAAACACGAAGACTGTTGGTATCATCTTGCTTTGCTCATTGAGTGGGCAGTCCTACTGCAGACTTTGTAAATAACGTGAACAGGACGTGATCCCAAATTAGCACTTTTACTTTTTTTAATTAAGGAGAGTTTCTAAAGCACTGTATAAGGCTTTGCACTTCTGCAGGCACCTCAACCTTGTATTTGGATAGAGGATTTTCCTTATAGATACCTTTCTTTTTTTCTTAACTGAAAGGTGGCTTAGGAAAATTCAAACAAACATCTGATTCGTGGACCAATAAGAGCTGCACTCTTCTGTCATTATCACTGCTTGTCTAGCTGTTTCAAAAGGAGTTTTGGAATACCCCAAGTCAGTTTAGAGCAAAACTATTTATACTTTTCCCATGTGATACTAGATTTCTTGAATGGGCTGGAGCATGCTTTGTGTTTGGCAAAAGTGAACAACCGTGTAACTTTTTCCTTCTTTTTTTTCCCCTCAGGTATATTAGCCCTTCAGTAATCTCTACTTTCTCTTGGAAATATTTGCTCCAGATGAAGTGTTGTAGTAACTTGTAGTTTCCTTCCACCTTGGAAAATATTAGTTTAGTCTCGTGGGGAAGAAAAAAAGAATTAAATCTCTTTAAACCTTGCTCCCGTGAAATAGAATCATAGGATGTCCTGAGTTGGAAGGCACCCACAAAGATCATCAGGTCCAACTCCTGTCCCTGCATTTTTGTGTTAAGTAAGTTAACTGTAGATTATGTATTTGTTCTTACTAGGACGGATGTATTGTGAAAAAGCAACTAACTGTAGTACTGAGGCGGGGGGGTACCCTTTTGTTTTTAAAATCATCTTTCTAATCACCAGCATAATGCTGAAAGGTAATGGAACAACTGGTGTTCTCAGGCTAGCATCGGTTGCTGATTTAAACCCCACCCCACACAGAGCTGATGAATTCGTATTTGAGTGTCGCTTTTCTGACCTGAGTGGTCTCTTAGGGGTTTTGCCAGTTTCTGCTGTAAACTGAGCTGATGGAACTTAATGTAGCTCAATTTTGAGAATGAAGCCTTCTTTCAAGGAGACAAACTTTGTTACCGCTAAGGGAAGGTCCACAGGTCCCGAGTCCATCATTGATTTCAATGTATTGCACGACAGGGCAATAAATATGAAGTATTTTTAGTGTTGAACTGAAGTGGGTGATCACTGGTGCCAGGATTCCGGTTAGGGAAAAGGCGCAGTTAGGCTGCAGCTGCCTGCAGGCCGGGAGCTCGTGCTGTTAGCCAGGGTGGGAGCAGGTCCCAACTGGAATCCTTCGCCTTCTGTGAATCAGCAGTTCAGTGCTTTCCTTGTTAAAAGGGGAACATTGCTCAGTGTCTGCTGAGAGGGGAACATGATTCTCTTCAAGCCTTAACAGTGGCTGAAACACAGTACTGTAAGATGCACTGCCAGCATATTTGGTATTTTAAGGTAAATAATAGTTTTTCCTTAGAGATCAGATCCTAGTATTGAAATATTACGTCTTACTGTAACCAGTTTACTCTTCTGTTGCTTTGGAAACTGAATCCTAGTGCTCATGTCTCATACTGAACACGGCTTCGGAAAGCTGTCACCTTCATCTTCCAGGTGTTTGTGATGGTCAGTTTCTACTCTCGCCTTGTGGACTTCACTGCTGCAGGCATTGCCATGAGCCCTCCCTGGTAGCCAAACTAGACTTGTACTTTCCTTCTGTGTTCATTGACCTGCGGCTCCTAGTGGTGGATGCAGTAATACCTGCCGGACTGCTAGATATTGGGTTGAAAAAACTCGCTGCTATGTTTGGAAACCTGATCTGGGTCATGTTAATTGTGCCTTTCATCACCGTTTCTTCTGTGTGCCAGAGTCATTTGTGTATATTTGAAGTAGTCATGAAAATAAATCGGTTCTCAAGTTCTTTCATGAAAGGAGGGGACAGTTCTGTGTCTAGAGACAGCTGTTGCTTTACCATTGCAACTCTAAAGATCCCAACCTTCTCACAGTCCCAAGGAAAGATATTCCAATATTATTCTTAAATAAAACTGCTTTTTGGTGTCACTTAAAACCCTCATAATGTAGAGCTTATGCCAGTACGTGCAAAGTATCTGCAGTAAGAGTTTTATGCTAAATAGACTTGCAGTTAAATTTGAGCTACAGAGATGTACAAGTAACTTGTTTTTAGGAATGTACTGAAAAATATTTGAACAAAGTTGCTAACATGTTTACTGTTGTAAATATTTTAATAAAAAAAAGGACACTTCAAACTTTTTTACACAATTATCTACAATAAAGAGCAATTTACAACCATTTACAAAATGTTAATTTTTTTTCGTTACTGTCAAAAGACCCCCAAAACATTAGCTACGCTAAGTCCTGGTTTTACTTCACTCTGTATTTATAGAAGGAACAAAGCATCTTGGTGAAATTCCATCCACACGCTAAGGAGATCAAATAGAGCAGGATGAGAAGTGCAAATGGATACAAAAGAATGGCTGTGTTCTTCAGAAAGGGTAGCGCTGAAACAGAAGCAACAATGAAGCAAGTATCAAGCCATGTTCTTTTAAAAAAGTGCTTCAGCTAAAATAGCCTTGAAGGAAGACAGCTCGGAAGAAGAGCCCTGCTCTGGCACCCTTCTTTGAGGGGCAGGTTTGTCATCTCTGGCCAACTCATCCTACCACTGTCACAAGTCAGAGTACTTGAGTTAACTGGTAGAGATAATGCCCTGGGAACCTGTTTTACCTAAAACTTACTCTTAAGCTTGCTACAGTTTTTAATCTATGCAAATGTTTTGGAAGTGGATTCACAGGAACATGAGGAACAGGTTGCACTGCTGCAGATCTCAGAAGAAAGAAGTTGACATGGTGACGAATATAAATTCTTTGGTTAGTGTCCACTGGAAATGTGGTTGAGTGAATTTCTAGCAAACTTTTATTAGCACAAGGAAAGAATTACTTTCATACTAAGCTAAGCTACTGTTTTGCTAATTAACAGATCAAATTAATAGAGTGGAATTATGCTCTTGGTTTTAGTAGAATAAAGAGAAAAGACACTGCTGTTACTCACCACTGTATCCTAGGAATGTCACATAGATGTAATAGCCGATTGCGATCAGCCATAATGTATTCCCAACAAAATACCCAATGACGGAATCCGATATGATGACATCTGAAAGAGACAACTGCTCTCAGCTGTTTTGATGGAGCATGATTTTGAAGCAGCCAGCACAAAATGTTCTACTTACAGTTGATGAAAAACAGCTGGATAAAATGCAAGATGACTAGAAGTGGATAGAAAGCGTTCAGATGAACATCGAAGGCGTATCCCCACTCCACATCATAGTCTCTGTTCTGCTGTTTCACCAAGTACTTATTAGAAATGAACCTACGTGAAAAGATGTTCAAGAGTGTTGTGATTGTGAATCTATAAAGTTGACTGGCAGAAAGCTGGTTTGAGATGTTAAACCACATGTGATCCTAACTTCCTACACAACAAAAGTTTATGCTATCTGGGAAAAACACTATGCAAGAATTATGCAGACCAAACTTGTTAAAAATTTTGTGTTACAACTATAATTACATCCCTTGTATTCAACAGGCAGATGAAATATATTGCTGGTTAATACAAAAATGTAGCTTTTAAAATAAATCAGCACTACAATTTATCAATGTAGTACAAGTTCTCAGGCTCAGAGAACTTTGGAAATCTGTTTGTACACACGGAAATCACTACAGAGAAGCATTTATAACTGTATCTACTTGTACACTCCCCACAGAGATGGTTTATTTCAATTCTACAGCAGTGGTGCACTGCAGGGACAGAAAGGACAGGCCAGCACTCCTAGAGATGAGGCCGTTCTTATTACTGAAAAGAATGTGCACTGCCTGGTGTTAAGACTACAGAACAAACCTCGAGACTGTTATTTTCTTCAGCTGAAGTTCTGCTGACATCAGAAAACTTAAACCATTTAGAAGAGGAACAAGAAGTCAACACCTGCCCTCAAATACATTAAGAGACCAGAGCTTTCACAGTGGCTTTCTCTGGTACCGGGTTTATGCCAAGGGCAGGGTCAAAAAGGCAGAGCCTGGGTGCAAAGTGAGGCAAGAAGGGGATTAGACTCATTAAGAATGGAGGAAGCTTTTAGAAAAAGAGGTAAGCCTGCATTGGAAGGAGGGACCTGAGCCAAACTGTAGCTGGGTGACTGCTATTTAGGCCTACAGGACCCTGACTAAAGGACAAAGGAAAACCAGCAGATGCTGAAGTCTTTGGTTGAGAAGACCACATCCTGAGTCACAAGTGGCTGGAGGGAAAAGCATTACTGTGTGCTCTTCCCCAAGCATTTCAGGGGTTGCTGTACCAGACAGGAAAGCAGGTCACTTGGACCCTTCCTCTATCAGCTACAGTTCTTTACGTGCCTCATGAATTGCCTCTTCCCTTCTGTAAATCTCAGAACATTACCAGATAAACCTGGCAGCTACTACCACCAAAGCAAAAAGCCCGCACACGCAAAATAAAACTGACACTCCTTGTAGTGGAAATAACTAAAATCTTCAGCAAGAAGTGTGAGCCAATTGTCTGTTGCCCTACTTAAGCATAATAACCCTCATGCTTACATTACTTAAGCTGTTCAACCAAAATAACAAATGATGATTTTTTGTTACTAATCACTACATTATTTTACTTGGCATTAGTGCTGAAGACTAACCCACTGAAGAAGAGGAACAAGCTGAAATGTTCATCAGGCTTTCTGAACATTCATCTTTTTCAGTAAACGGTAAAGAGAATGATGTGTTCTTTTTTAAAGCAACATTCTGAAACAATTACTACAACCACACAAAACCCATCATCACAAACAGCAGAGGGTATCAGTATCCTGACAGCAACATTGAGCTCAGGTTCTGACACCACTACTTACCACATTAAAGTTGCAATCAGGAGACCAACGCCGACACAGTCGATGAAGACAACCCAAAGCAGCAGCTTAATTGTTTCAAAAAAACCCATGTCCAGCACAAATCCAAACCCTACAGTAGACACTGAAAGGAGAAAAAGATAATTAAAGCTAGCTATGAAAAAGAAAGCATGAGATGTTAAACTAATAAGGTTTTTGATTATACTGTTACAAAACGTCCAGTTTCCTTATTATTTTTCTCTCTGAGATTTCAAGGCCAATAGCTCATTTTTTTCCACTAAACAGAATCATAGAATAGTTTGGGTTGGAAGAAACCTTAAAGGTCATCCAGTTCCAACCCCCCTGCCATGGGCAGGGACACCTCCCACCAGCACAGGCTGCCCAAGGCCCCATCCAACCTGGCCTTGAACACCTCCAGGGATGGGGCAGCTACAGCTTCCCTGGGCAACCTGTGCCAGTGCCTCACCACTCCTATGGGGAAGAAATTCTTCCTTGTGTCTAGTCTAAATCTGCTTCTCTCCAGTCTATACCCATCGCCCCTAGCCGTATCACTACAAGCCTTTGTAAACAGTCCCTCTCCAGCTTTCTTTTAGGCCCCCTTCAGGTACTGCAAGGTCGCTATAAGGCCTCCTTGGAGCCTTTTCTTCTCCAGGCTGAACAACCCCAATTCTCTCAGCCTGTCCTCATATGGAAGGTGCTCCAGCCCTTGGATCATCCTTGTAGCCTCCTCTGGACCCATTCAAACAGTTCCATGTCCTTCTTATGTTGAGGATTCCAGAACTGGACACAGGATTCCAGATGAGGTCTCACAAGAGAGGAACAGAGGGTCAGAATCCACTCCCTCGCCCTGCTGACCACGCATGTTTTGATGCAGCCCAGGATACGTTTGGCCTTCTGGGCTGCGAGCGCAATACGAGGTATAATGCAACTTACTCACAATATGATTCCCTCACAGATCAGAGAACACTTATCTGTACTTGGGCTTAAGGATGTAACAGCAAATCCTACCCTCCCAGCTATTTTTAAAAAATTCACACAATGCCACAATAGAATAGTCTTTTTTTCATAAAAGCTGTTAACTCAAACTGTGCATGTGTTGATACTCGCTTCTATTTCAGAGTTAACGCTTTTGATATTACTAACAGCAATGTGCTATACAACACAAGATGAGTGTGATAATACATTTTTCATTTGCAGTTGAGTCTAAAAATTTCACGGGGCACTTTGTTTATAGCTTATTTCTGCAGAATTGCACTGTAAAGCCAGTATTATATGTGTAACATTCAAGTACAGCAAATGTTCAGTATTTTTTTAACTCAAGCATTACTGTGTGTCATGGGGTTTTATTACTGTCGGTAAGTTACAGGGAACTATGCAGTTTGAAACACAACAGAAAATACATTGCAACTGAGAGATTAATTAAAGACTATATAATATCCGTTATGCCGCCTCTGTTTTCTGATTCCCACCTTAACTTCCAAAAGTCTAGGCTCCTTCCTTCTACTTTGCACTAAAAAATAATCCATATGGATCGGTCCTTTTTTTGTGCGTGTCTATTAGAAGGGTCATAAATGTTCATCCCTCAACTTTCCCTCCCTCTCTTTTTACGCCATCTATTCCAGCACTCACCACAGAGCCAGATACTGAGAAGCACTAAGAAAGCAGGATCATCTCTCGCCCATTGGTCCTTTGTCTGTTTTCTGTAGTGAAAGTTCCTATAAACCCTCTGTGGTGAAGTGAACAGGTAAAGCATTTGCCAAAGAGCAAACTCAAAGTCCATCTGTCGGAAGTGGAAGAGCCTCCGTAGGTACTTGTAGCGTTTCGCTCCAGCTGTGTGCCTGGCAGCATCTCTGGGGCTCAGCGCGCCGTTGCCCTGGCTCCGAGAACTCACTGAAGTGGTTGGCAGCATTTTGCTGAAGGAGGAATTTGAAAACATGAGTTTGATTTTGTGTGTAATGAGGACTAAAACCAAAACTACACGATGCGGGCCACATCAGCAATAATGAAGTTGCAAAAACAATGCACAAGTATAAACAAATACATTTTGAACCTTGCTCTTCGAAGAAAGGCTGAGAGACCCAGGGCTGTTTATCCTGGAAGAGAGAAGACTGAGAGGGGATCTTGTCAGTATCTAAAGGGCAGGTGTCAAGCAGATGGGGCCAGACTCTTCAGTGCTCCCCAGCAACAGGAGGAGTAACAGCCACAAACTGGAGCACAGGAAGCTCCACCTGAACACGATGAAAAAATTCTTTACTGTGAGGGTGACAAAACACTGGGACAGGCTGCTGAGGGAGGTTGTGGTCTCCTTCTCTTGAGATACTTGAAACCTGCCTGGATGCTTTCCTGTGCAACCTGCTTTAGATGGTTGATTTTGGTTTAGGTTGCTTTAGATGATCTCCAGAGGTCCCTTCCAACCTCAACTGTTCTGTGATTCTGCAATTTACAGGCAAGTGTGCCATGGCCCAGCAGTCACTTTGTTGACTGCTGGGCAAGTAGCAATTGGGAAACCTGCAGCAAGCAACTCTGCTTTCAGCACTGCCCATCCTAGAATCATAGAATGGTTTGGATTTAAAGACACCTTAAAGATTATCCAGTTCCAATCCCCCACCATGGGCAGGGACACCTCTCAGCAGACCAGGGTGCTCAAGGTCCCATCCTACATGGCCTTGAACACTTACAGGAAGGGGCATCCACCCTAAATCTAAATCTTTCAGCTTAACACCATCAGTCCTCACCCTATCCCTGCAATTCCTGACAAAAAGCCCCTCCCCAGATTTCTTGTAGGGCCCCTTCAGGGACTGGAAGGCTGCTATAAGATCTCCCTAGAGCTTTCTCTTTTCCAGGCTGAATAACTCCAACTCTCTCAGCCTGTCCTCGCGCAAGAGATACTCCCACCCTCTGATCATCTTCGTGGTCCTCCTCTGGGTTTGCTCCAACAGATCCATGTCTCCTTTGCCTAGCACTCCAGAACTGAAAGCAAGACTCCAGGTGAGGTCTCATGAGAACAGAGTAGAGGGGCCGAATCATCTCCTTCAACCTGTTGGTCACACTTCTGATGCAGCCCAGGATACTGCTGGCTTTCTGGGCTGCAAGTGCATATTGCTGGCTCATGTTGATCTTCCCACCCACCAGCACCCCAAATCCTTTTCAGCAGGGCTACTCTCAATCCATTCTCAACCCAGCCCATAATTGTGCTTGGGAATTGCCTGGACCCACTGTTGGCATAGTGCCACATCTCAGGCCTGCCCAGCTCCCTCTGGGTGGCATCAAACCTTGTCTTGGACCCCTCCAGGGATGGGGCATCCATAACACCTCTGGGCTACCTATCTTCACCACCCTCACAGCAAAAAAAAATTCTTCCTGTCACCTAATCTAAATGTCCCCTCTTTCAGCTTAAAGCCGTTCCCCCTCACCCTATCCCCCTCATCCATTCCGTGACCAAGAGCCCCTCACAGCTTTCCCGTAGCCCCCTATAAGCACCAGTGCTTGGAAGGTCGCTATGAGGCCTCCTCGGAGTCTTCATTCCCCAGGCTGGACAACCCCAGCTCCCTCAGCCTGTCCACGTACGGAAAGCGCTCCCGCCCTGGATGACTTCGGTGGTCTCTCCCGGGCTCGCTCTAACAGATCCGCGTCCTCCGTGCTGAGGGATCCCCAGAGACACCTCCCGCAGCGGCAAGAGCTCCCTCAGCGGAATCCGCGCCTGGCAGGACCAACACGCCCCTCCCCCCACAACCCCCGCCGCCTCCCCTCGTGCCACCCGCTCCCCCCGCCGAGAGAGGAGGGGGCGGGACCTCACCTGCAGCGGCGGCTCGCGCCGCGACCCCCTTCGCCGCCGCCGCCGCCCTCAGCCTTCCAGCAACGTCCCGCTTCCGGCGCCGTCACGTGACAGACACATCATCTACGCCCGCCCACCCCAACTTCGCCCCATGCCGAGCCGGAAGCGGCGCCTTAGTTCCGGTCGCAAGATGGCGGCGGGCGGCGGGAGCCGCGGGCGGGCCGGGCGCAGCGGGGCGTAGGGCGGGGCGAGGCGAGGCGCCATGCCCAGGTACTACGAGGAGAAGGAAGAGGACGCGCGGGCCTGCGGCGGCGTCAGGGAGGACTTACGGCAGTGCCTGCTGGAGAGTCCCTGTGTCCTGCAGGTGAGCGCGGGACATGGGACGGCCCCGCGGCCCTCACCCCCCTGGTGCTGATGGTGGTGGTGGTGCTGATGGTGGTGGTGGTGCTGATGCTGATGGTGGTGCTGATGCTGATGGTGGTGCTGATGCTGATGGTGGTGCTGATGGTGGTGGTGTAGCTGCTGGTGGTGGTAGTGCTGCTGGTGGTGGTGCTGCTGC
>WAAB01017472.1:0-60581 GCA_013389865.1 Piaya cayana | reverse complement strand
ATCTTTCCTCCCCAGCCTGAGCTGTGTGTCGTTGTTGCTGTTCTTCAGTACAGAAAGTTCCAAAGGCAGAAATGACACAGAAGGCAGTTCTCTAAAGAGTTAAAAAGTGTTTGAGGGCACTTTAATTATGTTATTTCTGTTCCAATTAGGTTTAGTGAATTTGCAACACTGCTCAACCCAAAACTACCTCTGCTGCAGCCACCCACTGAAAACTTCACAAAGTACTTAAAAATAATCAATGTTTATGTTGCCTTTACTTACTTTCCATTTCAGTTACCTGGATGCCTTTTCTTGGTTATCAGGAATGCTAGAATCTTACCTTGCACAAGAGATAAAACCACATTTGTTTCCAAGAATCAGTGTTCTAATTAGGTGGGCCTAAATTCTTCTGGTTAATAAAGATAATTACGATTGTCCTCCTGTACTTGGCCACACCTTGAATACTGTGTTCGATTTTGGGCCTTCACTACAAGAAAGACATTGAGCTGCTGAAACACGTCCAAAGAAAGACAAGGAAGCTGGAGAAGGGGCTGGAGCACAAGTCTTACGAGGAACAGCTGAGGCAACTGAGGTTGTTCAGCCTGGAGGAAAGGAGCCTGATGGGAAATGTTATTGCTTTCTACAACTACCTGAAAGGAGGCTGTAGTGAGGCAGGTGTTGGTCTCTTCTCCCAAGTAACAAGTGATAGGATGAGAGGAAATGGCCTCAAGTTGCACCAGGGAGGTTCAGATTGGATTTTAGGAAATACTACTTCACGGAAATGTTTGTCAAGCATCAGACCAGGCTGCCCAGGGAAGTGGTTGAGTCACTGTCCCTGGAGGTATTTAAAAGAAGTGTACATGTGGCACTTAGGGACTTGGCTTAGTGGTGGACTTGGCAGTGTTAGGTTTATGGCTAGACATGATATTAAAGGTCTTTTCCAACGTAAACATTTCTGTGATTCTATGAAGACAGGTGTAAAGATAGAAAGGTATAGTAATATGTATCAAGCTATAAAGATATAGACTGAATTTTTTAAAGTTTAAGCTTGGGATGGTGACAGAGAATATCCAAAATTATTTTCATACTTCTTTTTCTTTGGCCAAATTCTGAAGCATTTAAGTCAGTCCCACTTGCATGCTCACAATTTAAGTCTTCAGATGTCCCTTTTTATAATACAACTAATTCCTTTATTTGTGTCACTGCAATAATATGCCAGGGAAAGGACTCTTTGCCCTTTCATTCAGAGAGGGACAGACATGCCTCAAACCATAGAAGCCCCTGGTTCTGTAAACTGTTGGAAAAGATAGTTTTCATGTGATAGAAACATAGAATCAGAGAATCACCAGGTTGGAAGAGACCCACCGGATCATCGAGTCCAACCATTCCCACCAATCTCTAAACCATGCCCCTCAGTACCTCATCCACCTGCACCTTAAACACCTCCAGAGACGGCGAGTCAACCACCTCCCTGGACAGCCTGTTCCATTGCCTAATGACCCTTTCTGTGAAGAATTTTTTCCTTATGCTGAGCCTGAACCAACCCTGGCAGAGCTTCAGGCCATTCCCTCTCGTCCTGTCCCCTGTCACTTGGGAGAAGAGGCCAGCTCCCTCCTCTCCACAACCTCCCTTCAGGTAGTTGTAGAGAGCAATAAGGTCTACCTTCAGCCTCCTCTTCTCCAGGATAAACAACCCCAGCTCTCTCAGTCTAGTGATAGCTAGATATGCCATCCACACTGCTGTAATTTCAGCACATAATGGAGTGGCTGAGTTTTAATTGCCAAAAACCCCAGTTTTGGAGATCAACTGTATTTGGGATCCTTCTAATTTTTCTGGATAAAGCTGGAGAGCTCACAGTCTAGACTACTCAGCAGGGCTCCTAGCTTCTGCCCTGCATGTCCTTGTTGCAAGTATGTGATCACAAATGATGCACCTACCTTTGACACGTGGATACACCTTTTTTTTTTCCTGAGAACCCACAACCTGCAATTTAAGGTAATTTAATTTGTCTTCACAACAATGTATTATGCGTTAATTAAGGTAACTTAATTTGTCGTCAAAACAGAATATTATTCATTCACCCTAAGGCACGAAACACAGCATAGAGTGTAAAAAACAACATCAGAGGTACATAACTCTAATCATGCCCTGATCTTTCCCTTGCCAGCTTTTGTGCTTTCTCATTTTCAGCTCAATGTTGTAGTAGCATGACTCTGTTTTTTCAGTGCTTTCCTTTGCCTTGTAACTCCCTTCCTTTCACAAATTGCTTCTGGACAGCTTCTCTCAGGTGGCTCAAAGACCCCAATTCTACAAAGATTTTATGAGATTATAGTGTGATACTTCTCAGACCTGGAAAAACAGTGATATTAGCAGTGTTGCAGCCTCTTAGGTCCACAAACCTCCTTAAATTTGCAGATTTTTTGAATGGACTAAGCCACTGCCTCTTCTTCTGCCTGATCCCTTTCATAGACCTCACTAACTGCATGACAAATACTCCCATCTCACCAATGCATAAGTGGAGGTAGAATATTCATTTTAAAAATAAAAATATCAAACACATTTTTCTAGTTTCCTAGTGGAGCTATTTATTCTAAAATAGCAGCTTGTGATACATTGTCATCATCAACAGAATGCTAAATACCTATTCAGGATAAGATTATTATAAAACTTTAAAGCTTTAATAAAATATTATAAATCTTTACAAAAGTTTTGTAATTAGGTTGCATACTTCATGTGACTATTTTGTGTTACAGGTAAACCTTTTGCCCATACAGGCAGAATTTAGTAAGTTATTCTGGACTAATAAAGGGCTGTTGTTGAGAGCATGCCTACATAGCACAAAAATATCTGAGTAATGATAAAAAGCACTTCAAAAGAAACTATTTTAGCTGCAGTTCAGCTGAGCCTTAGCTTCATTTAATCCCCACTTCAATGGTAGATATGACCACACTTAATTCTGGGAACTTGTGAAGCACCAAAGAACAAGCACCTCCTGCCTGTTGGCTTCGTTGGTGGGTTTTTTTGGTGATGCTAAATGTTTAGAGACTTGAGTGCCACTGGAAATTTACACAGCAGGTAGCACTTGTAATGAACTCCTTAAAATGGGAACATAGCATGTTTTTGTTTCCCTCTCAGAGTAACCAGGAAACCAGCCTCACCCCAAACCCTATGTGAAGTCCTCTTCTTAAGATCCTTTTGTTGCTTTGGCATTTCCAACTGGCACAGATTAATTGCTATTGGTAAAAATCTCCCAGAGTTCAGTTCTTTAGCTGCAGCTAGTGAGATGCAAACTAGCCATTTCTGAGCACAGTAGGAGTATGAGCTGACTGTCCCATCTGAGATATGGCCAATTTATGCCTTTGGGATGAATTTCATAAGATGGGACAGAGTCTGTAGATCACTACACAAAACCTCTCCTCTTTTTCAGGGCAGTGGCTCTGAACTGTCCTAGAATGCAGAACAGGGAAATAAAAGTGTTCATAAGGGAGCCCCATCTATAGTACAAAATAATCCCATTAGTCTTTCCATGACAAAGACCTGGGAGATATTTGGCTGGGTAGGTGACCACAGGAGCATTGTGGTTATCATCACAAAACAAAGGCAGAAATAGAACTCTTTCTAGGAACAGGGAAACAGTTTCCAGAAGGCCCCAGAGTATCACAGAAAGGAACACTTTCACAGCAAGAAGGCAAGCTTCCTAAACCAACATCACCAGTGAAGAACAACATAAACCTAAAAGTTATCACAGAAAATTGAAAATCTTTCAGAGCAGGAGGAAAGAAAAGAGAGTAACACATGCATTTTATTGCTTGAGGTACATGTCAAAGGGTTAGACAGGACATGGTGGCAAGTATTTGGATATAGCACCTTTCTGCAAAACCATGCATAGTTTGAAAAGACAAAACTGAAGTTGGTGGAATAGAAGTGGAATTGTGCTGTTTAATATTTTCTTTTGGAAGAAGCTGCAGAGAACACTACTGGAAGCTGGCATAACCACAGCCATCTTTCTGCTCGAAATGTGCACAACTGCAGTAGCTCTTCGTTTATCTCCTTGCCCAGCCCAGCAGGCATGCCACCTGCATATATGGCACCACAGTCCAAGTCTGGTCACACTGGAATGAAGCCAAGGTGACACTGTTGACTTTGATGAAGTTATCCTTTATTTGTGCTTGCCTAGCTGAGAATCTGGTACACTCTATCTGGGTAGGAATATCTAATAGAGAAAAGACTGCCCAGCTGGAAGCAAGGAAACAAGAAGAATTACACTATGTCACATGATGAGGAAACATTTTGCATTATAAGGATTATGGAGGCCCTTTAGCTTAAGGACTTTATCAGTATTTAAAGAACAGGTCACATTAGAACTACTTATAAACCATATTTAGAGATCACACCAATTAAGAGGTCTCTCTGGCTGAAATATGTTGAGTTTCATGACTTTTCTCTGAAAGCACATTTTTCTGTCAGTTCTACATTCAGCTTTTGGAAAAACACTGTGTTTTGTTCTGCTGAATAAACCTGGGGTGTCCCTGAGGTTGTGACCAATGAAAGACAGAGGAAAGGAATGAAGGCAAGGGAAATTTATCACCACTGTATTATTTCCAGTAAGCTCAGATTCACTCAGGCGTGGTTTGATGATATTGTAAATCTCACTGTAGAGAACCCAGTGTTGTAACAAAAACTCTACAACCAAGGGTTATGAGTAGCAAAATGGTATATCAGTTCATTTGTTAAAGAAGTATTGACATTTTCTTTTTACAAGGCAAACGACTAAATTGCCTCATCACCAGTGTACAGAGTTGGTATGTATCTCATGTTATGTGCTCTGACTAATTCAGCAAAAATGCACTTGTGTGCCCACACCTCATCTGGATGCTGTTTGTGTTGCTGCATGATCTGGAGGTGCCTAAATGAAGAATGAGTTGTGGTGGATCCACCGGGGGTGGGATTTCTGCCATACCTAGTTAGCAATAACATGACACTGATTTTTTATTTTTGTTTCACCTTTGGGTGGGTCCACCAAGATCCAAGTAGGATTCTTCCACAACTTTTTTTTTTTTTTTTTAAAAAAGCATGTATCTCAGCTTTATTAACATCTCAGTGAATGAAGAAAAGTTCCAACATATAGCTCTTTTCACTCATTATTATATATAACATAGAATCCTAGGATGACAGAGGTCATCCTAGAACACTGTGGACATTTCCCAAAGGAAAGTGAATATATCATGAGCCTGGAGTTGCAAACTGCCTGCTCAGTTTTGAACTCCCAAACTGGGTATCAGTCCCTAGAGCTCTTCTGCAGAAAATCATATCATTATTCCTATTCAAACGCATGCAAGAAGGAGTAGTTCATTAATGTTTCAGCTGCAAGAATGTGTGCACTAGTAAGTCCTATGTATCTGATTTCTATAAATCTGCATCATAGTGGACAATATTCTCTCAAATTAATTTTCCACAATCATCATTATTTGGCCAGTTTGCTAAAACCTGGTACCAACAAGTTTTTCATTTAGTAAGTGCAGTGCCATGTAATAGTAACAGCAGGTTTTAAACTAATCCCTCTCCATACACAGGCAGACATCAAATGACACCTGTGACAAGGGCACACAGACCAGTCTGATATTTGCTGATAACTCCCAGGAGATTCTACCTCAGCACAACTCTTCCTGTGCAAACATATTTTCCAGTAGAAAAGATAATTTGAAACCATTTCCAGCTAGACTAATTGCATTCACTGAAAAGGGCATCCTCCTCCTTAGTGCACATTTATTAGTTTAGCTGCAAATGCAGCTAACACTTTGTGAAGTTTTCCAAAGCAATAATTATTTCATCTTACGAGAATCCACAACAGCTTGCTTGATAATGAAAAGTTACTCAGCAGAGATATATACTTCATGCAATGTTGCACACCAAAAAAAAAAAAAAAAAAAAAAGGAATTTAAAACTGATGTTTATATTCCACTCACAGTTTTGATGTCTAAAGCATAAAACTTCTTTGCAGCTGAAGCTCCAAGCTGTCTGGAAAGATAATGCAGTCCATCAGATATCCTGGTTTTGTTTCGTGCATGAAAATATCTGTCATAGGCACAGAAACTGACTTCAAGGGCCGGCCCCTTCTGTGGAGCACACCAATCGGGACACCCTGGGAGCACATGTGGAAAGCTGCTCCTCGGTCACGGACAGTGTATGGTCAGAGGGACCCTGGTGCCAGGTGAAGGCAGGTGCCAGCGAACCGTGGCACTGGAGGTGACCCAGCCAGGGTTGCAGGGCCATGAGCCCCAGGCCCCACCACGGGAGGAGGGGGGAGAGCAACCTTGGCCATGGGGGCAAAGGCACAGCCTTTCACAGACACTTCAGTGCCACTGGTCCTCCAAAATCAGAGCCAGAGGCCAAGAGATATACCTTGCTCCTTCTTTCCTCATTCATTACTGGTTTAATTAATATTTATATTATATTATATTGTATTATATTATATTAATATTTCACTTTTTCTCCTAGTTACACTTCTAATCCCATTTATGGCTTCTTATTCCTAGCTTCACCCCTGAAAAACTGTACCTCCCAAAATGGCACTGCCAGCTTGTAACAGGGGGCTGGCAGTGCTCTGGTTCCAGTGGGTCAACCTCCCCTGTGTTTCCCTCCCTTTCCCTGAAAGCTTACTCTCTCCCCTGGCCCCACAGCTGGCTGTCCACAGGCTCCCTGCTCCTCCTCTGCCTCCACTGCCTGCCTTGCTGCAGCTGCATGCAGCTTTGTTCTGTGCCTGTCAGTCAGAGTGGTCATTTTCTTTTTGCATCTGCTTAATCTGATGACATTGGAACTGCTTCGAAACCGTACTTGGAGATTTACACCGACGGGCTCACTGTGTGCTCGGGCAGCACATAGACCGGGGGGAGAAGAATGTGTGTATGTTAATAGGAGTTGAAAGTGCAGCCGTATCGCAGTGCACAAAGTCAAAAATCTGACCAGGCATAGGTAAGTGTGATGAACTAACATCTGTAGATTTGTTTTCACTCCTGAAAGCGTCCTTGCGAGTCACAACATGCTGGGAAGGGAAACCAGTAAACATACCAGTGCAAAAACTGCACTTTTTCGAGTTGAAGTATAAGACCTGAAGGCCTTCCCATCTCGCACTTCTTATAATCTCAGTACTGGCCTTATTAATTCAGAGTAGTAGTTTTATTTGATCAAACAGCCTTATGTTTGCAGACAGGTGCAGTTAGGACTGGTTGTAATAAAAAAATGCTAGCTCTAGTCTTTGAATAACTTGCTAGTTTAATTAAATTAGTTTTGCTTCTAAAGTCTACCTTAGTATATTAGTAAGTCACTAGAGGTTCATTTTACAATGCTTTTTCTATGGTGAATATAATCAGGCTAGTTAAAAACTTTGACAAATTCCTTTTTCCACCCCTGGAACCCACCAGTTTCTCTCAGGAAAAATTCTCACAGAAAGACACTGAGCCAGGATGGGCTTTGGTCAGTGAAATAAGTTCCTGCCAGTTTCAGGGTGGAATTTCCCATTTCCAAAGGCTGAGGCCAGCGTGCCCCGAGCAGGAAATAACTCTCCATTAGTAAGAGCCAAGAGCCTAGTGGAAGTAAAGTCTTTCATCAGCTGATGGCAGGGCAGGGAGAAGCGAGAGGGACGGTCTTTGGGGTATGTAAGGGTTTTTTTTTTTTTCAGATCTACAACAAGGAGCAAACTTGTTTCCAGTTCCCAGAATGGAACATTTTGTTCAGAGGTTTCCGAGCTGGGAGTGGCCGGGGCAAGGCTGGCTGGACCTTTTCCTGCCTGATCCTGATCCCGATCCTGTGCCTGAGGATGGAGCTGCATTAGCCTGCGTGGCTTTCATTAGGGCTGAGTCCTGCAGAATGATGGGGTCTAACCTTCATCTCCTTTTGCTGCTGAAGAAGATGCACTGTTCAGCAGCACTTTGGAGGGAGAGGCAGAGGAAAAAATGTTGAGCCTTCTAAAATGGGTATTTCCAATAAGTCTACAACCTTGCTGGGGTGATGGGGAGGAACCCAGATAGAAACCTTCCCTGTATGGGCAGGGCATGAGACCACTGGCTCTGTTACGCCGACACCTTCACTGGCTTTTCACAGGCTTTGAAATGGTCTAGATTAATTGTTCCTTTTTTGCTATCATGCAAGGTGGAACCTCCAAGAAAGACAGTTCTGCCCTATACAGCCTCATACCCACCTGGTAGTGACAAGTGGGACTGTGAATCTGCACTGGCTCACCCGAGACCTTAACTTTGGCATGGGGGTATTGATCACAGCCATGGAGAGGGTGGCACTGCTGGCCCAAATTTGCATCAGGCCTGGGAAACTCACTCTGTCAGGCTCTATTAAACATACAGCCAAGCCAGCTCTTGAAAGCGTGCATTAATGGCTGAGATTTAACAAGTCAGCTTACTACAGCAGTTCAAGATGAACGGTCCTGTCATCTCTCTTAGCCTATTTACTTACCAACACAGCACAACTCCCAGCAGGACACATGTGCCATCTTTTAATTCCCAGGTCTATTGCGATTCACTGGCAAGCCTTTTTTCTCAACTCCTGGCAATTTTTTTTTCCCCTCTCCCTTTAGTCTTGGTTATGTCTGACTCTGTCATACTGAATTCCCGACCTTGATATTTACAGCCTGCAAATATTTGTAGACTTTTGTAGTCACATTTTTGTAGTCACATTGCCTGTGAGCCACCACTTCACCAAGCTTTATGTATATTTTTCGTCCTTAATCAGTTCTTCCAGCCCCATTATTTTTACTGTTCTTTCTTGTAGAATTTACAGGTTTTGTTTCTAAACAAGGACAAAGAGAAGTTTAATTTTCTTCTCTTAAATAATTCAATACCTGGATGAAAAAAAGCATACTAAGGACAGTTTAAAGCAGGTTTGTATTTGATCTGATCAACTCTAAACTTCATGTTGGTTTTATTAGTCACATTTGTTTGGATGAGTAGGACTTTATTGAAATCCTAATGTCACAAACTGTTGCATTCTCTTTTGCACTAATAATTCACTGTCTTGAATAAACCCATTGACTTGCATGAAAGCACCTGAATGTGCAGGTAAATATGTGTGGAAAGAGTACTATGGTTGCAGGCTCAAGATGAGACCTTCAGCGGTACTAATTTACACAACTGCTGTAGAGGAGAGGTCTCTGCAATCCAGATGCAGTGCCTGGGAGGGGCTTTAGCTCTGCCTGAACTACCAGTTGCAGGTGGTGATTTAGGAGTAGGCTGCTGGTTCAGTGGTCAGCTGAGAAGGTTGGTACCTGTAGCAGCCCCTTTGTATCTTGGCTGTGTTAGCCCATAGCCAAAGTGCAAACAAACATCTGAGTAAAGAGAACCATGTTGCAACATCCCATGAATACTCCTTGCGTCTCTAACCTTTGCTACCAAACGTTGTGCGGTTGCCTATGGCACAAATAGTATTTTACTGTGATAAAGCTCTCACTGGAGTCTTACTATATTACTAAGTCTTAGTGGGAATTGAAGGAAGAAAAAATAATCCCCAGACAGTTTAAATAAGGTTTGATTATTCACGGGAGCAGCAGGGGAATGTTAACATTCTCTTGGGCTCGTTTGGAGACTCTGGCATTGCCCCAGAATGTTGTTTTCCAACCACCCCCTTTGCCTGGATGCCCCTAAACCCAGACTGTAACTTTAGATATGGGAAATTCCTGCATGGACAATGAAGAATCAGAGGACAATTCAGGGCTGCCCTCTGTCTGGTATATTTTGGGTACTTGATGGGTTTTTTCTCCTCTCAGATCCTGGGAAAAAGTTTAAACGCTGCACCTTCTATCCAACTCTTTTCTATCAGGGGTTATTCCCTTTGGGGCCCAGTCTGTCTGTGCAATGCAGGGGCCAGAGAGAACAAGGTCTGTAATTTTATTCTAGTCATATTAGGGCTTATTTTTATTCACATGAACTACATTAAGCTGTAGTGTTGTTGCTGATGTCACTTCAGCTGCAGTGTTTCCATTAAGGCTTTTTTACCATTTGAACACAAACAAAAGCAACTGAAACAAACACAAGCTAAAAGCAACAAAATAAGTGTATTAATAATGGTAGCTGGTTGTCTTTGTAGTAATTTGCATGGTCTGTGGTTTAGGCCTGTTTTATGGTCCTTGTAATTTCATTAAATGTGTAGTGAGGTTTCAGTGTGTTTTTCAGCTCTTGAAATAACTGAGAGACAGAATATGTCATAGAAAAATCCATAAATATGATTTTTAGATGATACCTAAATTGAATTCAATCCAATTAAATTGCTCTAGAATGATTTAAGACTGTGAAAATGGACAGAACAAATTTCTGTCTAAAATTCATCATAATTTATACAAAGAAAAGGTAAGAATACCTTCTGACTGCTCTGATTAAGACGTAATATATCATATACTGATATCAGTGGTATAAATACACATCAATTTTCCCTAGATAATTTCAGTTAGTAACTGGAAGTATCACCCAGAACAGAAATTAATTCTAGAAAATAAACATGATTGACTGCCAACTCCTTTTTGTTTTGTTTTGATTCAGAAACTAGGGTCTAAGATCTGGTTTAAAAGATTTTATTTTTTTTCCCAGTAAGGTTAGCAAGTTTCAGCCACATAAAAACAGTCTTTTGAGAAAGAATCTAAATATTCTAGACTGTACTTCTGAGGGCAACTCTTTATAGAAATCAGCTCAACCCACTTCTCTCAACAATACAGCACTTGTAAATGCGATAGTGCCGTCCACTTTCCATTAATATGCAGCTATCAGTTGGTGAGTCACACTATAAGGCATTTAACAACTGTTCTCATAAATACCATACACCATCTGGTAACTGAATCAAAAGGCTACACGCCAATTTTACTTTGGGATAGAAAGGTCTGTTTTAAAATTACTCCAACAGTCTCAGGGCTTACAGATATTGTAAAATATGAGCATAGAGACACATCATTCCACCCAATTCCCCAAGAGCACAGCTGAGAAAGAAAACATTTTTATCCAGTGGGATACTTTGACATTTCACCATTTGTTCTCATTGCAAGTCAGAACTACAGGACTTGAAATTTTCATTATTTATTGCAGGAAATACCAAGCTGATTTTTAAAAATATTCCTAGGAAAAATGTCTAGATTGAAATGAAAATGAATACCCAAATGCTAACTTGGGCCATCAAGTCAACCCTCATGCTGGACACTGATAAGGTCACATCTTCTCTAAAACAACGAGGCACAGAAGTCCCCTGATGCAGCTCATTTAAGGTTAAACTGTATGAGAGTTAGAGAGAGTAAACTCTGGGCATTGACACTGCATTGGCAAGCACTGCACAAGTGGAAATTGATTTCTGTAAAACATGGATAACTGAAACTACTATGAGGTTTATTGTCCTGATACAGGAGATAAGGATATTATAGTGGGAAAGGATTTAAATGTCTAAAAGATGTATTAATTGGTCTAATGGAATATATGTATCATAACACACTATTTACTTGCTACATATATTTTTCAATTTTCATTTTTCAGATATAAAGAAATTATTATCTATAGGCTTTCACTGAAGCTTCCTCCAGTCAATTACACAGGTTGAACTTAAACTGGGTACACTCCAGAGGTGAGTGATAGTGAGAAGGAGAGAATAGTGAAGGTGATGGAGGAACTGAAAGTGATTGAAATGCCTTATGGGGAGCTGTAGGTGAAGAAGCATTACAATGCATGGGCCCAAGGGAGTGGATCTGCAAGAGGCAGCAGGAGTAAATCAATACCTTGAGTGTAAAAAACAAAACCCTACCAAATGATGTACATCACCTTAAGTGAATGCTAGAAAAAAAACATTGAGAGAGGTTTTCCTGGGCACAGTTTTAGAAGAAGGGCTACAAACTCCAGAGGGGAGAACATAAGTTTATCCTACTCAGAGGTAACTATGACCTTCAAAGAGCAAATATCAACTTCTACAAGAAACAGAAAGCCTTGCCTCCTACGTGTCCCCTGTGCCTCCATCCTCATGCTGTCAGTTGGCTACAGGACTATCCCTTTTCTGAAGACCAGATTGACACAGAATAAGGTATTTCATGGAGTTGCATCTAAAAGCCTTGCATATTCCCCAGACATAAATACTGGCCTTGAGATGTTAACCTGATGAGATTTGAGCAAGTTTGCAAGGCAATAGCACTGTTTTCCAAAACCAGATGTTTTAAAAAGAAATACTCAATACTGAAAACTCACAACTAACCCTGCAAAGAAGTACAGAATTGAGGCAACTTCCCTCCATAGTGACAGACTCTCTGTTGCTGGTGGTAAGATCTTTAATTATAAACCTCCAGGCAGCAATGTTCTTGAATATTTCTTTTCTGTGCCACTCGTGATGACTGTGTTTTTCTGACATACAAATGTAACTATGTACATTCTGGCTCATTTTGAGACTGGTGGGTATATATCTAACAATGAACATAAGGTCTAAGGTCTAATCAATATACTGAAAGCAGAGGTGAGATAAAGTGACTGTTTGTTATCTACTGTAGCTTGGCCCAAACATCTGTGAGGTCCATACTGCTGCAATTCTCCACTACCTTTGAAGGGCTTACATTTTTATACCTTATATTCTGTGATCTACTATTACTCTTTATCTCATTCTATGTGATGTTCCTGCTTCTTGCAGCTTCTGTATCTAGCAGAAACACTCTGGAAATTAATTTTATTTAACAAAACACTTGAATCAAATGCTATTCTGAAGTTCCATTTCATTCATCTCATCTTTTATCTTCTCTGTCCCAGATTGAATGATGTCCCCTGTGACATCTCCACATACCAGTTTCTGCACAACAGAAAAGCTCTGACCATTCAACCTGCTTGCTAACCTAGACCTTTTTGGGAACAAGCATTTAGCTTGCTGCTCAGCTTCCTACAAGCCCCAGTCAGAGTGCAAGAGTTGAGCTGCATTCTGGAGTTTAATCACTGAGCCCTGGTTTGCTGTTCATGTGCCTCCCCAAGAAGAAGGGTCCTGGCCAGTTGTTTCTAGAGCTGGACTTCTATCACAAAATCAAACAAAATCTGGAATTCTCAGATCTGGCTATAAAATTAGTATCTTCCTTCTCTAACAGTATTATGAAAACACTGAATGTGCCAGATCAGTCTCATTCTTATCACCGGGGTGCATATTGTGAGCAACATATGCCCTTTGCCATGCTCTGGGCAGAGATGAACTACTTCTGCCTTTGACCCAAGTAAAGGAATGGAAAGTGGATGATTTAGGAGTGTGCCAGTCTTAGGTTCATGTACTATGCTTGCCAAGATTATATGGATGCCTGGGTTTGGGGGATTTTTTTGGCAGTGTAGCATGCTCCTCTCTTTTTGGCAAGTGAACACATCTTGGCAATGGCACATTTCAGGCTTGTGTCTGCTTGCAGTATACAAGGAAAACATACTGCACCATCACCCTTTGTAAATAGTGGAGGGAGAGTAATCTTCATTTTCTTGCCAGAGGAGTATTCTTAGGGATACATTGTACGCTTACAGAAATATTGGTTGGGAGTGATCTTTGGAGGTTCCACTTGCAGGTCTGAGCAGGAGTACTGCCAGCAGTAGGTCAGGTCAGCCATACTTTTTGTAGCTGAGTTTTCAAGAACACATCCCAAGAGTGGACATTCCACCACCATGTTCAGCAACCTCTTCCAACAATCGTTAGCCTCCCAAACTGTTTTCCAGTCTCCAGCGTGAATCTTTCAAGACACAACTTGTGGCAACTGCCTCTTCTGCCACTGGGTATCTCCCACATCCAAGAACTATTTGATTCTCTAGTCCCTGGAATAACCTTTTGCAGAGCTGTTGGCTACTATTCAATCACCTTCTGGTGTCTTCTTCATCCCAGACATCTTGGCATCCTTCAGGTAAGTGTTTTAGGCTCCAAATTTGTCTTCCACTGCCAAGTAAAGGAGATAGTAATACCCCTTGCCATGCTGCCATACTCCTTGTAATGAAGCTGAGGAAGTGTTTTGCCTCATCTGTGATGAGAGAACACTGTTGGCTCGTATTCAACCTGGCTCCTAGACCCTCAGGTCATTTTCACTGGGGCCAGGCTGCTACTCAGCCAGTTGTTTGCAGCCCATACTTGTGCAGGGGTTATTCTGCCACATATGTGGGGCTTTGCCCTGCTTCTTGCTGAAGAAGTGGGGAGTTCATAGCGTTTCTGTTGGTGCATTCCTCAAGTTTCTCTAGACCATGCTGAACTGAAGCACACCAGTCAACATCACCCATTACCCCTGGTGTGCAAGCTTGATAAGGGTGCACTTGTCACTGAGGTAGTTATGAACATGGTGAACAACATGGATCCTGTGTCAACCCCTATGGTATTTTATGTGTTATCCAACTGAGCATCAAACCACTGCTGATTACTCCTTATGAGCCCAATGATGCAAGGGAGTTTCAAGCAATACGACAGTCTGCTCATCCTACTCATAGATACATCCTCTGCTTCTGAATAAGAATGATAGGGGTGTGAAAAGCCTCACTAAAGTCAAGCTGTATCACATCCACCTCATTCCCCACGCCCAAAAAGAGAGATGATAACTGAACACAATGATAGGAGCTTAAGACTGAAGTATGATAGTGCCAGAACAGTTTTTCTGAACAGAATCACAGAATCACAGAATCACAGAATCACCGGGTTGGAAGAGACCCACTGGATCATCGAGTCCAACCTCTCCCACAAAACACTAAACCATGTCCCTCAGGACCCTGTCCACCCGTAACTTAAACACCTCCAGGNCTGCATAGGGTTGTTGTGCCCCAGGTGCAGGACTCGGCATTTGGCTGTGTTAAACCTCATGCCATTGGACTCTGCCCAGCGGTCCAGTCTGTCCAGATCCCTTTGCAGGGCCTTCCTACCCTCCAGCAGATCGACACTTCCACCCAGCTTAGTGTCATCTGCAAACTTACTAAGGGTGCACTCAAAGAGGGTTCAGGCTCTAGAGACAAGAGGGTTCAGGCTCTAGAGACAATACAAATACTTTAACACGGTGTTCCCTAAAGAATAGATGATAATCCCCTGGACTGTGGAGGAGGGAAAGGCATTAATAGGACTGTTTTGCTTTTGTATGAATTTCATTAGCTTTGGCTCCAGCACTGTGCTGTGCAAGCAAATGAGAAGACTTAGAATCATAGAATGTCCTGAGTTTGAAAGGACCCACAAGGATCATTGAGTCCAACTCCTGAAACTGAATATTAGCTTTTCACTTTACAACAAGTTTGAATACTGTGAAGTTTTGTGCAAGTAATTTCAGAGCCAGTTTTCAGTATTGAACACCTAGTGCTAACCACAGACTTTAACTAGAATAAGAAGACTTAGTATGATTGTGAAAACTGCAAAACTGATCCATTTTATCTTGTGGATGAGCAGAAAATAAATGTTTAAAAAATATGTAAGCTGGCTAATAATGTGAACAATTTAAAATCATCTGAAACTCAATGTTTATGCAAAACTATGAAAAAAAGGGAGATGAAAATTAACCCCCCAAAATTTAACCAAAAGAATTCTATTCCCTAGAAAAGTGAACATTACTTCAGCTTTCAGTCTGAAGTAATATTTTAGAAGAGGAACTTTAAAAGCATCTACAGAGACTTTTATGTCTTTATAACAAGGTCATGTCATTATCTTCAGATCACATCCTCAGTGACACCTATACAGGAATCTGAACATTGGTGATAAGAACATAAGGTGGAGATTCAGGTGTTTCATGAAGGTGGCTGAGGGTTTGATTTATGATGTGGAAAGGGGAGAGAAGGGCTTGATTTTAGGAGTCCTTGGTGAATTTGAATGACTGGCACTCAAGCAGAGCAATAAGAAGAAATTACATAGGGAATCTAACAGGGGACCAGGAGGTGGATCTCCTTGATACTACACTACTACTTCTACATTCACGGACAAAGTCATTTTTGTGTACATGCTTGAATGCTGTAGTCTTTTTAAATGAAGTATAACCTTAATCTGGAATGCAAAAGTGTGAGGCAGAATGCATTAAAATTCATTATATATTATTTGAACTTTACAATCATATTGAAGAATTTCATTACCCATGTACACTCAAATTTTTCTTCAACTATATTTTCAATATAATTACTGCCGGCTGCTTTTGTCAACATAATGGCATTTATTGAATCAAATAGACTGCAAAATAAAGTGGCATCATCATTAACAACATCTTTCCTAGCAAGAACGGAACGTGCTGTGCACAACTCTTTCCAGTATCCTTACTGGATAAGATCACAGAAAATGCAAATAATTTTTTCCTCAACTAGAAGAAGCATTTCAAGAGGAGACAGAGCATGCTATCACACTGGTGTTAAAATAAGACTGAGGCAGTCAGAAGAATAAGAAATGCTACTGAGTGAGAGAGAAAAGCTGCTTTGTTCTTAACATGTTTTCTTTTATTTGCTAGAATGCCGCAGTAGTCTCAAACTTTCTTTGTATTCCTGTGAAGTAATGTTATCAGCAGTAGCTACTGTAGTCATGTTTTACCATACAAGACCTTGCACCCAACTTGTACAAGTTAGTACTACTTTTATTTGCATGCATATAAATTACTGGTATACGCAGTGCAGCAAACAGCATCATTCCAGTGTGTGCCTTACTTCACTGAAGTGATACACAATACTCAAAAAGAACCCAACAGTGGGCATGCAGAATTTGTTAGAAAGCACAGAGTACTCAAGTGATCACTAAACATGATGAGGGTGAAAAATTTCAAAAGAGAAACAGAAAAAAAGCAATGAGTTTCTACTGTCCAGTATGTAGAATCATAGAATAGTTTGGGTTGAAAGGGACCTTAAAGATCATCTATGTCCAACCACCCTGCCATGGGCAGGGACATCCCACCAGATCAGGCTGCCCAAGGTCTCATCCAACCTGGCTTTGAACAACTTGCTTCCCTTTACAATTCCAGCTCCAGCTGCACCTTGGCCTTCCTAACCTCATCCCTACACAGCTGGGTAGTGTCCCTATGCACTTCCCAGACTCCCTGTCCCTGCTTGCACTGCCTGTGCAGTTCCCTCTTCTTTAGTTTTACCAGCAGATCTCAACTCAGCCACACCAATCTCTTCCCTTTCCTGCCTGATTTTCTACAGACGGGGACTGAGTGCTTTTGCACTTTATGGAAAGCATCCTTAGATATTTTCCAGCTCTGTTTTGTGCCCTTGTCCCTGAGGATCATATCCCAGGGGGTCCTACGAAGTAACACCTTGAAGAGCTGGAAGTCTGCTTTCTTGAAACTTAGGGTCCTGACTATACTCCTCACCTGTCCTATATCCCTCTGGACCTTGAACTCTACCAGTACATGATCACTGCAGCCCAGGCTGCCTTTGATCCTAACGTCACTGATGAGTGCACTTGTATTAGTGACTATAAGGTCCAGTATTGCAGCTCCTTGGGTGGGGGTCTCTATCAGCTGGACTAAGACATTACTGTCAATGCACTCCAACAGCTTGCTGTGCTACTTTTCCAAAATATGTCAAGATGGTTGAAGTCCCTGAGTAGGATGAGAGCTTGTGAGCATGAAACTTCCTGTAGCTGGAGGAAGAAAACTTCATCAGTTGGCTCTCCTTGATTGGGTGGCCTGTAGTATATACCCACCACAAGGTTTGCATAAGCTCTCGACCTGTTTGTGGCTACTCTTCAATGACAGCTCTTCACATTCTATCCCTTTCCTGAGATAAAGGGCAACTCCTCCATCCCTCCTACCCAGTCTGTCCTTTTGAACAGCCTGTATCCATCTATAGCCACACTCCAGTTGACGGCAACTATATCATAGCTTTCTAGTAGCACAGTAGCTTCCAGCTCCTCCTGCTTGTTACCCAAGCTTTGTGCATTTGTTTAATGGCACTTGGAGAACTATCCTCCCTGACACCTGACCCCTGAAACCTGTCCTCCCACCGCTTGTTACATGCTAGCCTGATATTATCTTCCTCCCCCTTCACATCTAGTTTAAAGCCCTGTCTACAAGCCCTGCAAGCTCCTGGGCAAAGACCCTCCTCCTCTGAGAAAGGTGGCTCCCATCTGGTACCTGTAATCCTATTGCCATGTAGGCCATCCCATAATCAAAACCCCCAAAGTTACTATGGTGACACCAGCCACAGAGTCATGTATTAATCTACTGGATCCATCTGAGCTCTGCTATGTCACCACCCATAACCAGAAGGATGTGGCTTAACACTGTCAATCACTGACTTTACTACAGTACAGTTCTTAGTAAGAGTTCTTAGTAATGTGTTATTTCATGTAAAGAGTAATGCCTATTGGACACAGCCTATAACTTGCATTAAAATGAGGATGGTCACAGAGATGTGGAGCAAGAGATGTTCAGTTCTCACTTGAGTACACAATGAGCAGCAATGGCAGTCCCCTACTTCATCATCCAGCTGCCTTTATTAGAGACTGCCACTTGCTCCTGTCTGCTGAAACCGCCTCCTGCAGCCTCATTATAAGAAGAGATACCCGTTAGATCTGTAGAAAAAGTAGATGTTTAGTTTAGTTCAACTTGTCCTATTTAACACAAGGTTCAACGAGAGCCTCAGGCACCTGAAGTGTTGGCTACTGAATAATTTGCTGTAAGTACAAGAGCACCACCTTGTGATACATGATCCACGTTGTGCCAGCTGGACAAGGAGACAGGCAGGAGTGAGTGGTCTCCTGCCCAATACAGAGTCCTCTGTCTCTGGGACAGTCAGTATCATGCAAACTTGGATGCATTTCCTTTTCTTGGTTACTGCCTTAGCATTATGAAAGACAATAGAGACAAATGAGGATCACTGATATTTCATTTGGGGAAAGAGGTAGTACATCTAGTATTTTCTGGTATGCAACTTCCAGTGCAAATAATGTTTACATCCATCCAAAAGAATATGGCATTGTAGTAATAAATCACCTAGGTATAGCTACAGCCACTGATGAAACGTCCATACAGCACAAGAACATACAGCTTTTATTAAATTAGTCTGCAGTAAAACAAGTAAATATTTAGGCTAGAGCAACAGATTTATTTTTCTGGGTTTTCTAGTATAAGATTGGTTAGACAGCACATTCTTGCTCTGTGCAGCTGATTAGCCTTTGTCTCTTGCTCTCTTCCAGCAGGACCATTACAACTGCAACCCCCAAGTTATAGCTCCAGGTCCCGGTGAAAAATCTTCATAGAATACAAAAGAGAAAGCGACTTTCCAATTTTCCTAAAGCAGCACATTCACTCAGAGCTGCCCTTCATGCTGTGGTGAAATTTTCATTGCTGTGGGGAATTTTAAAAAAGTTTGTAAAAGCTGAGGGTGTTTCTCTCGCAAATAAGGTGCAACAGTTAGATATGAAATGCAAAACAGTGCCTAGATGCTATTTGAAACAATTCTCTGTGATAACAAAAGTCTGGTCCCACAATCATGTCTGCAAAAGAAAGAGGTTGGCAAAGATAACTGAAGAAGTCTTAAGGCTTAAAATTTTAATGCTGTTCAACATAGCTGTGGTCACATCAGTGCAGGCTTTGGAAGTGCTGGATGAATTTAAAACTTGTTCTGGTAATTATGCTAGGAACACGAAGCAATAAAGAAAATTTTAAAACATCATGTCCTACGTATTTGCATAGCAAAATGAGAAACCATTTCAATCCTTGCCATATATTTGATTTAAAAACCATTGTAATGTGGGGATGGTTACACAAGCCTAGCCCATACCACCACCACTGAGCTCAGCACAAAGCTAAGAGTTCCTATGCCTACTGTTACTCCAAAATCATGTGAATGAACTTCTCTGTGGGGTGAGGCCCATAACTTGCACTACACTAAAGATAAGGAATCTACTCACTACTGTGAGGCATCATCTTTTAAAAAAGTGAAGTCATTCATACCCAAGCAACAACTGAAGTGACTAAGAGGGGCTTCAGAGCTGTAAATTTCTCTCTGTCATAGGCACCTGAATCCAATAGGTAGAGAGAGTGAACTTCAGATACATCCTTTATTTCAGTGTTTTCTCTGTGTCCCTCTGGTTGACACCCTGGCTGTTGTAAATCCCACAGCCTGGTGCCTGACTTTCCCTCCATTGTACAGGATAGTTAGGTGAGTAACTCAGGACTCCAAATTTCTGTCTCTGAGTTGGGCACCAGAAAGTCAGGTTTGATGTTGTCAGACCTGGGTCCCTATGTATCTGGGGTTTTATAACATTTGGGTTTCATCCTAACATATGCAATCTCTCTGTGGGACCGAGGTTGCTTGTCCTGGAAGCCCTTGGTCTTCCAGGAGTCCTTCAGGAGGAAGGAAGCCTTTGGTCACCAGAAGCATATGGGGACAGAGCTGGAATTCTGATGAAGAAGGGGCCTTGTCCTGAGAGGTGTCAACATGTGGATCTGCCACAAGGTGGAGAACATTCTCAGGTGGATTTGCCTGGCCTTCCTCCACGTCTGTACCTGCAGCCCCCTTCTGAAATCCTCTTCCACCTTCAGCTCTTCTGGGATGAGGATCCACAACACTAAGTGGGTGGCCCCCACTCCTGTGAGCGGTGGGCGAGCTGGACTGGTGGCTGAGATGTCTCTCTGGGACCGAGGGTGCTCGTCCTGGAAGCTCCTCAGCCTGGCTGCCCGGCTGGGTGACAAGGTGGCCCGTGGCCTCTGGCACGTTGTGGAGCTGCCGCCTGTGCCAGGGACGGTGATTCCTCCAGCGCCTGCGGCAGCGTGAGCAACCTGAGTTCTGTCGTTGGATTCTCCAGGCTCTAGGTTGTCCTGCACAAAGCTGCCTCCATCCCTGCAGGGCAACCTTGCAGCACCACACGCAGCTGGGGTCGTAGCACAGCAACCTGCCCAGGGATCCATCACAGGCAACATGGACGCCGTGCTCAGGGCTGGACACCTTCCTCACGGCAGCCCGTCTTGCCAGCAGCAGGAGGATGATCATGGCCAGGAGCAGGAAGACAGAGCTGCCCTGGCTCAGCTGGCAGCAGTCCTGCATGGTTGGTAGGTCTGGGGTCATGGGCATCAGAGCACACGCAGCCCGGAGCAGCTGCTCTCACCTCTGCACAGCCCATCTGTCCCTGGAGAGGGAGGCTGAGGCATGAAAAGGCTACAGCCATTGTGAGGTCAGCAACAGGTTGAGGAGGCATGGGAAGGCTACGGCCATTGTGAGGTCAGCAACAGATTGAGGTTCTTGAGGCAATGAGAAGCGTTGCCGGGGACAACGACAAGGCATGGGTGACTGGGCTGGGTGACGGATGCTGGAGATGGGCAGAACCAAAGCCCCTGAAGAGCATTTCTTTTGCCATTTCCCTAAACCAACCCTTAAAGGGGTCTGGAGCGAGTGCAAAGATGAGAAGGGGGGTTGAGTCCCCTTCCCTGGAGGGGTTGAAGGGCCGGGTGGATGAGGTGCTGAGGGACATGGGTTAGTGACTGATGGGAATGGTTGGACTCAATGATCCGGTGGGTCTCTTCCAACCTGGTTGTTCTATGATTCTATGATTCTATGATAATTGTAAACCCAGATCTGGCAGCCGCTTTTCCAGAAATGTTGAATAAAGAAGGGCTGTCCCTTTATTGCCATGAATTGTCTGAAAGAGCTTTGTAGGCCTTATAAAACCTTAATATGCATGGAATTTTGCAATAAAATGAATAATCCAAAACTTTGTGTTCTTATGCTTTTTAAAAAGAACAACTTTTGAAGCACACTCCTTTTAAGAATGAAAGACCCTAAATAAGGCACCCTAGATCAAAGCAATCTTACAAATTATTCCTGCTGCTAGACTGAAAATGCCCTTATGAGTGTAAACCCCCTGCTAGGATGTTTTTAGTAAAAGTGAAGTACTCTAAACATAGATAAACACTGCAACCAGCAATACTGGAACTGGGACTACAGTGAGAGCCAAACATTATTGAGAATCTCAACACTATGATACTGCGTATCAGTATCTCAACACTATGACTGGGAAAGACCAAGTGGACTTGCCACTCTGCAGACCTACAGTATGTGATATACGCAGCTAAAGGAGAGAAAAAAAAGTAGTTTGCATCTGTCATCTGACCACCTTAGGACTGAAGGCTTTTTTATTCTCTGTCAGAATTAAGATAACAGGTAATATAAGAACGTACCCAGAAATGTGATTAAAAATAGCATATCCATAACAGGCAATTTTAATAAGTTTTTAATGCTGTGAATAAATATGTTCATGTAAGTTGGCCAAAAGTTTTCTTTACATGAAAATGCATTGAAAGGACTGTGATCCAAAACATAACTCATGGATAAAGTTCATCTGTTGAGGACAATAAAAGACACAATACGATGAAGGTCATTGTTTCTTCAGGTAGGAAGTATAAAGAGCCAGGCACTTGATATACAGTTGTTTTCCTCTGTGCTTAGAATTTGCTGTCACTGAATGAAGAAAAAAAATTTCACTGTGATTAAGAGAAGGAGCAAAACACTCATTTTCTCTCAGTTAGTCTTCTGTGCCTTAGTATCTTTTAACTGAGGAAGCCAAATACTCCCATGTCTTTCAAAGCAAATCTTCAACAGACTCCTCAGTGCTGCCACATAGTTCTCCCCTGATTTCCTATTTCCTCCTCTGCTTCTGCCTAACTCCCTGATGAGCAGGGATTTTCTCTGGCCAAGCAGCACAGGCATCCTGCAGAGCAAACACTCTGCATTGATTTTAATGAAACTAGTGGGAACTTACTTACTATCGAGACTCTTCTTTGTAAAATCCAGAGGAGATGTAACTGTTGATTAGCATTTAAGGAAGAAACAATATAATGACTGGTCAGCTGCAATATCTTTAAAAACGTATGCACTACCAATAACCTAAGTGCTTGCTGGTCTCATTTTAGTCAGTTTGATGTCCATCGCTGCTATAATAAACATCTGAGAATGTATGGTGTTGTTCCCTCTTCAGGTTGTTTTCACCATTTGTTTTGGGATATTTTCCCTCTACGGACCTGCGTACGGAATCTGAAACCCACCCCAGTGGCAGATGCCCACCAGCATTATCCACACTCTCTCAAAGTCCACAGTCCCAACCAATCCTCTCAGTGATACTACTGCTGCCCAGGCAATTGTGCACTGCTCCATCCTTCTGAGAAGTGACTTTATTAGGTCTGGTCACAGGCGCTAAAATTAAAGTTGCAGCTAAATACAACCATGGCACATGGCACAAAACCAGCTACCGCCATTACCTTAAATATTACACTAATCATAACTCTGTGCATATCTACCTCTGGTCCAGATTCTAGAGCTCTTACAGCCATTAACGCTCACAAATATTTAGCAGTAAGAACCAGCCAGAAATGTCAAAGCCAGGAAGTAACATGCTATGTCCTCAATTCTTTGTGCATTATGTTCCACTTCCATTACAGAATAACAAAACAGAGAAAATAGCCTCAGAAAAGTTCATTTAGCCAGTTAGAGAAAGATGTGATTTATCTTGTTTGTGGTACTGGCTTATATATGTATCCATTTTCTCTGCCTGACCTTTCCAGATCAGCTTCTTGTTATTTAGAAAATAGGCTCTCTTTGATTCATGCTGGATTTCCACCCAGCGTCTCAAAGGTTTGCATACATAGTTCAAGAGATCAAAGGTGCTGACAATCTGTTGATATCTGCTTGGTTGTGCCATTTAAACAAATCCACTGGTAAGAGTTAGCTTTGAAAATTACTATGTTAAAGAAACTAGGGTGTTTGAGAAGTTTTACATGAAATGCTTATTGCCATTCATAGTTTTGAAAGAGCTAGTTTGCTAATTATCCTAACTCTCATGTTGATTTCTCTCCTTTAGTAACTGAGGCTACGTTTAATTTCTTGTTTTAAAAAGTGAAATTGTAAGCTAAGAAATGCTTGCAGTGTCTAAACAGGCGCTCTCAGTCTGTCAAGGCTTGAACAGATGCACAATTCATGGACTGAAACTACATGATATAACAACCCAAGTATTTATTGACTTGATGAAGTAAAGCTTGTTACTAACAATAGCCTATTCAGACCAACCTTTCTTTTCTGATAAACACAGTAAGCCAAGAAACTATTTGGAGTTCTGCTTTTCTTAAACACAGATGAACCCGTTTTAGTTCTTATCATAGACGGGAAACATTATCTGGTTTATTTTTTGGAAAATTTTGAGCTTAACATTTTCCTTTGAAAATACTCCTGCAGTTTTCCTTAGAGAAGCATATTCTAGAGCTACACAAAATACTTTACATTGAATCATATTCTTCATCAGCTCACTTATTTCAAGGTTACAACAAAGTTCATCCCAAAACGATGTCAAGAATTTATGGCGGTAAACATCTGTGGTCCTAGTACACTGAACAGTTCATAATGCACATGACTCATATTTAAATCACTCATTCCAAGTCTTTGAATTATCAAGCGGAAAACAAGATGAATGGAACAAAACTGCTGCAGTGTTTTAGGAGAAAATCAAATTTGAAAAGCTGTGATACTCCGCATAATCCCATAATCATTTAAAACCATATGCAGTAACAGCAAAAAAAGCAGTAAAAAGACATCATGTTGTAAATTGTGCAGTAACCCATGTTAGGGTCTCAGTGATGCTGGAAAAGCGTGTATATTGTATATGAGCAATATCTATATTGAAAAACATATAGATGGATGAAAACAAGTATAAGTCAATACTGAGACAAATTCTGACCTGCTGATGTCACTAGCAAAACCAGAAAAAATGTAATAATCACCACATTAGATAAGAACAATGCACTGAATTTACAGCAGTTTAATATCTGCTGTGGGTGTAGTTTTTTAATGCAAAGCAGACACTGAACTTCTTTGCATGATTAAGAAGCACTTTGCGATGGACGCAGCTGCATAAACTAAGAGCATTCAGCCAAATGACTAAGGAGGTCATGGCCACAGAAACATGTTTTCATTTCAGTAGGAAGCCATTATAAGCTTGATAAAAAAGCCTCGGGGCTCTTCATTTCCATTTAATCTCAGTATTTAGGCACTTAATGCAAAGTTGGAACATTTATAACAGGAAGGATTGGTGCACATCCATAGGAAAGCACAATGTACTCCAGAAGAAAAAAAAGTTGTCTGGGAGATCTCTGTACAAACTCTCTCAAATAAATAAGTTGTCCAAGAGAATTATAAAAAAGGTTTTAATTTGTCAGGTGTCTGACTTAGTCACAAGGTCCTAGATTATCCTTAGGTGGAAACTACTTTATTCTTTCTTGTGGGACTTGGTTGGTTTTGTATGACATATCTAAAGAGACATGGAAACATGAGGGAGAGTGTCAGGATGCATCTCTAGCCCAGGTGGTTGGACATCTTCCTGCAAGTCTACTGCTCTGGGTTCTCTCAGTTACATTTCTGTGTGAAATCATGTCATCAGGAGAGGGAGACTACTTTCTCCTTCCTTGACTCTGTTGCTGGGATACTAGTCCAGAGAATGGGAAGATTTAACTCGGCCCCCACACTCAATGTGAGCCCTGGAACCTTTTCACAAGTTCAGCCCGCCTGAGGAGATAAGAGCAGTTCCCATCCCATGAGGCTGGTTTATTGGACAACCTTGCAAAGACTGGGTGGTGGGTCCAAAAAGACAGCCAACATGCCAGCTACCTGAGTTGAAGGAGAGAGTCGTGATGGCGACCAGTGGACCATGTTACTGTGCCAAACAGTGATGGCTGAGACCTCAGCTAGAGCCTCAGAACTGATTCCTGGGCCTGAGCCCAGGTACATCTCTGGGACACAGGTGTAAGGTGCTGGGCTTGCTGTGCACTCCCAATGGCAGGGGTTTGCTAGACAGTTGTCCTGCCTGCCTGGATATTGTGCTTGGGTAAGGGTAGTCCCTGGGAAACAAAAAGCCAAGAGTAGTTTGAGGCTCCTCTAAGTAGTCATTGAGGACAGACTAGCCATAGGGTGCCTTGCTCTACCTGCTGCTCTTGTATCCCAGGAAAGCCATGATGAAATCTTCAGTAAGTCACTAAATATGAATATGGAGAGTCTAGAAGACCCATCTCACAGCAGATTGCTGGGATTAGTTCTCTTACTCATGCAAGAGATAAGTTCTTGTGATTATCTTCTCTGCTGCTCTGGCTTTTTGATATATGATTGCATATTCTTTGTGAGGAAGATCTTTCTACCTTACATAAGCCATTGTCATAGACATACACATTTCTTTAAGCACAGCATACAGTTTGTGAGATCTTGTAATCAGACACATTCTATAAAATTAAAGAGCATAGGAAGGCCATTATTTGTAAATGGGTATTGAAAAGAATTTGCAGCTACCAAGAACACGTTTCTACTGCAGATCCTATGCCAAATATCAGATAGACATAAAATTCCCTAGAAGTAGCTTTTGAAATTATGATTGTTTCTGCCTTTATCAGTTCATGAAAGCTCAAAAGAACTAATTTCTTTAGAAAGGAATTAAAAATTCTGAAGAATCAATAAATATGACTGTACTCCCAGCAGAACATTTGTATACTGTGCTAGACAAGGATGAAGATGCATTTCCTGTAAACTTGGTCATGAAAAAGACAGCAGGGAGACTACAATTTAATTACTAAGATGTAAAAAGACATCTGGGGAAACTGCTAGATTGAAGCTTTTGAAAGAATTGAAAAAGTGATTTTATAGAAAAAAAAGAAAGTCTTTTTTTGTCCAGGGTATTTTTGTTATGGAAGTGCACATGCTTATGTAGAAAGGAGAGTTTTTCAATATTTTAAAACAGGAAACAAAAAAATTAAGAAAATAAAAGCCAGGTATGAGACAGTAGAAGTATGCCGCTTCTCAGAAACAGAGAAATCCTTTCACAAGCATTTGCTCTTACCTTATTGTACAGATAACATTTGTAATGGACTCTATACCACAGTGTTTATTAACATGAAGAACTAATAGTAGAAATTGTCACTCTCTCAGCCCTTAAAATATCTACTGAGGAGTGTGTTTATCATCAATTATATTTCTGTATTAATAAGCCTTGCTGATTCTTCTAACTCCATAATTTACAGTACTTAATTCATTATCAAAATAAGAGAACTAACCATTGATCTTGTTTTCCCTTTGAATTCAGAATAACATTGTTTTCCATTGTGTTTTTACAGTTTAATGCTGGTGAAATTCCACTGAATTTATGGACAGATACTCTGCTATAAAACTGATATAGTGGAGTATTAAGCTTTTCTACTTAGCTCTTCTTTTATTACCTCAGATAAACAAGGCCTTTTATAGAAAAACACTCTGGTTTTTTATAAAAAAAACCCACTTGTCTAGCTCGTTATTCAGAAGCTTTTGTAGATGTTTATCCAAAGTTGAACATGATGTCTATTCACTCCACATGGACAGATAAATAAAATGCTACCAGTATTCTTTATCACCAAAATTCACTTCTGTTCCTCAAAACCTGCAAACACTTCTTGGGTTTACATCCCGCCCTAGAGGTAACTCTAGAAGATTCACATCACTGGCCAGAGTTTACAGCTCACCTTGCAAGAGCTGTCCAGGTCTTGGCAACACCAAGATTATGTGCTTTTATTAGGAGGCCTTTTAAGAGGCACAAGCTAAAAACAAAAAGATTTTCTTCTCTTATCCCTCCTGATACCAACAGCACTTCATTTTCAAATGAATGAAGTAGCAATCAAATGTCATTCAGAGAAAGTTCAGGCTTGCTGATTTTTTTAATAACATAAACATAAGGAAGGTACAGACCTGAAGCCTAACAACCTACTAGACACACTGCTCTTGAGTTTTCCCATTACACTCCTGTTCCCCATCTTCTGCACTGTGGCTTCAGATGTCTGATGACCGAAAGGAGTAACAATACAAAACCCAGTCATGTTGAGAAAGAACTACAACCATCACCTGGGTCACATCACCAAAGGATGCACAGTATACCACTTGGAAAAATTTTGCTTCTTTATTATAATGAGAGGAGTTTTCTGTAAACTGGCCAAATCCCTTTATTAACATCATCACAGCTGTGAAGGGATCAGAAATTACGACATTTTGACCACAGCTACAGCCAACCATCCTGAAGGAAAAATAATGTAATGTATGACGTGTCAGCGGCTTTTCCCACGCCCTGCAGATTCTTGATCTGAAGATGATCAAGATGTAGCTGGGACCTCTGTAGCACCTCTAATCAGCCCCAAACCTTCCTGGGTTTTTTTTGTACATAGGTTGCTTTGTTCTTACATCACTATGTAGCCAAGCAAGAAAATCTCCTAGCAGCATTGTGCCATCAAAGCAGTAAAAAATACGTAGGGTGTCCTTTGAGTGAGGCAGCCAACCACCTTGGCTGCCCAGATACAGCTTTGGAAATATCTGATACACTCATTACTTGCATGATATGGATCACTCACTCTGAGTACAATATAGCAAGTGTTACTCTGTACTAGCATGATTACATGTCCTGTACTGACACTGTAATAAATAGAGTATTATAGTAACTCTTCACTGGCAAGTGCTTGTGTCTTGCTCAGTGACAGTATCACTATTAAAGCTGTGTCTGCAGGTTTAATCTCTCTAGTTGATCTTTTTAGGCTGCCAGTCTGTTCTGAAGTCCATTTCCTTCCTTGCTACGTTATCTCTTATCACTGCCAAAGGACAAACGTCTCAAACATTTGAAAACAAATACTGCAAGACAGTCCTTGTCCTGAAGAGAACGTGATCTACTTTGGATACAGACTAATTAACTGTTCATTAGATTTAGTATTCGTTACCAAAACTTAACCCCCACTGGTGCACAGCAGTGCCAGACCTGTGCCATGGGAGCAGAGCAAACCACAGCCTGACCTGTGGAGCTAGAGGGGAGATTGCTGTGGCCCTAGCCTTGCACCATGGACTGATTTTCCTACCGGATGGGTGGTCCATGGGAAATCTGTGACCAGTGAGGGAAGCAAGATCCCAACCACCTGCACACCATGTTATGTTGGGTCTGAGTCTTGTGTTTGCAGTGCATAATATCCTGGCTGTAACAGAGAGGGTGGAATTGTCCTTTCCTCCCATTCCCACTCAGCTTATCCATTAAGGTGATCTCATCCATGATGGGAGCTGCAGAGCCAAACCTTTCCAGGCACAGTAAGCCCAGAATGGGGCCCCCTATCTCCTGATCCTGTGCACCCTGTCAAAGGAAAAGGGTGAGGCATCAACTGTGGTATCAGCAGAAGAAATTGCCTTTGTAGTGCCCTAATTAGGGGCTGGAGACTAGAGGATTGCTGTTTGGACATACCAATGACACCCTGGCCTCTTCCAAATTCAAGAGGTCAAGATCTGTTTCTGATGATTGTATTTCACAGTGAGACTGCTTCTGTTTTAATATTCTCACCAGAATAACCCACTTTTATTTGCAAAGTATTTGTTTTCTGAAAATCTGGCCATGCTGACCTATTGATATGACCTTCCCGAAAACAAAAGGCATCTCTAAATAACTTAAGACTCTGTGAGGAGCTGCAAGTGAGCTACGGGTGAAATGTATTATTATAAACTTCCATATTAGCAGAGAAAGGCAGTGGCAAAGAAAAATTAAATAAATCTCCCTGTAAACTTGTAGTTCAAATGCTTTTTTAGATAGCTGCCTTCACTTTTGAACAAGTTCTATAACAACAGCAAATAAAATCAAAATATTTGATGGCAACCATCCAAAATTCTTGGAGTTTTTGACATGCTTTCACATGTACTTCTTGGCTGCTATAAACAGCAGGTTAGTGTCAATGTGAGTTTCTCCTGTGTGTTGCCCTTCTGAGTCCCCAGGAGGCAAAGATACTTCATATCTGCCTTCCCAAAGGTCACATTTGCTCCAGCTCACACGTTCTGCAAACACAGAGCTCAGTTTCATATCAGTCAAGGTAGGGACATTGGTAAATGTACATGTTCTGAAACACCAGACAAGATGTTATTATTCTCTTACTATATTGAGATTTACTGTCTATGTGTCCTGACTAATCAATTCACTTAATAACTCTTTTCTGCTTTCAGCTACTGTGATTTTAAAATTATGTAGCCCATTTGGATTTCCTGTATCCTTGCAATAAAATAAAATAAATGGTATTTACAGTAAGGTTTGAAGCCATACCCTGTACTCCATGTGCTCACGTAAAGATTTTATCCCTCTTTTTCTCCTCTGTACCTTTGCATTTTAATAACTTTCTGCTCCTAACTGCACGAATACTATGCTTTCATTGGGGCCACTGCTTGTCCTGACTCAGAATTTAACCTTTCAAATGTTGCATACAAAAGTAAGAAATGGTGCAAATGCTTACATCTGCAACCCACAGGTGCAGGTAAGAGCAACTGAAATGTTAGGCATCCACAAGTTGAGGCCAGCGCTTGAGAGAACAGGTCCCACTCCTCACAGTAGCTGTTACATTTACATACTCTGACAGGCTTCTGGCAGTAGGCAGCTGAAAGTGATGAGCTGTCTCAACAGATTAAAATTGAATTCTATTGAAGAAAACAACATACAAAAATTATGTTTCTGTATAATCTGTGTGATTAAATGTTACTTGTTTCAAAGCTAATGTTTCTGTCACTTTCAATTACAGCTTTTGGAAGCTTTATTCTGCATCATTTATTCTCTTTAAATAACTCTCCTGTTCAGCTTTCTTATATGGATTGGCACACTTAGTATGAACATTGCTCTCCTACTAACTCCTACAATAACATTGCTGACTCTAATTTAGAATCATGTTCATTATATCTGCTCTTCCTTAATGACTGGAAGTTGAAAAAAGAAAAGGAACAAAATCAAATGAAATCACACTGAGGAACTTTGGTCAGGTTATATTGAACAGGCTCAGGTCGTTCTTCTGTGATGAGCAGATGAAAATGTAATAATTTCTAAACTGTGACAGCATTTATTGTTAGAGAAAGGCTTTTGAAGCAGCCTCACATTTTTGGATTTTCTACTCTAAAAGCTGAAGGGATGAACAAATTTTTCATTTGTTTTAGCTACTTTCAAGTTTTCAGGCAGACACTGAAAATTTGTTAAATTACAATGAAGTTAAATAAATTACTACTTGTTCAACTAGTTTGAAACTCGGTTGAAGTAAACAAAATTAAACAAAAATTCTTATTTTGTTGAAAGAAGAGCCTTTGAATGAAGAGCAATATAAAAAACTCACCTCAATGCTCACATTTGAATAATTTTTTAATTAGTGTAAGGAAATTGTTATTTGTATGCAAGAAGGAAGCTACTTCTGCAATTAATGAGTAAGCGGAAGAAAAAGGGGGAGGGAGCTTTGCTAGCAACAAAATGGTTTTGTCACCTAAAGCTGCTCTCCAAGGCGAGCTCTGCCACCTCGTGGGCTGCTGCCCTCTTACATGGCAGAGCCCAGAGTTGAGGGGAGAGCAAGCAACCACGGGGAGAGCACAGAGCAGTATTGGGATAAATAGGTCTAGGGTATGGTGGGGGTAAAGAATCTTTAAAATAAATTTTAGAAAGAATATCATTAACTTGAGAGATTTCATTCATAATTCTTATAATTCAGGTCTCATTATAAATGTAATTGTCATTAGGGTAAGCAAGGCATATTTTACTGGTTGCTTTTTCCAGCCAGTTCTTCCAGATTGTGGCTTTTAAACCATGTTTAGATATAGTGCTGTTATTCAGTGCTTGTGTTACTGGATCTGGGAGCGCTTTTCTGTTCCCAGGTCCGGGTGCAAGGTCCATGCAAGTCACAGGTCTCTGCAGGAACATCTGCCGCAGACCTTGGCATCCTGACTCATGGATAAATTGATCTGTACAGACCCCAAAGCACTGCAAGTTGTTCCCTGGCAGGCAATGCTAGATGCAGCCATAGTCCAGCTCTGTAGCTCTGTGACCCAAATATACTTCTTTTGTAGCTGTTTGCCATTTTGTTGGCTGGCCGGGCCCAGAGAGTGGTGGTAAATGGAGTTAAATCCAGCTGGAGGCCAGTCACAAGTGGGGTCCCCCAGGGCTCAGTGCTGGGTCCAGCCCTGTTCAATGTCTTCATCAACGACCTGGGTGAAGGCATCGAGTGCACCCCTAGTAAGTTTGCAGATGACACTAAGCTGGGTGGAAGTGTCGATCTGCTGGAGGGTAGGAAGGCCCTGCAAAGGGATCTGGACAGACTGGACCGCTGGGCAGAGTCCAACGGCATGAGGTTTAACACAGCCAAATGCCGAGTCCTGCACCTGGGGCACAACAACCCTATGCAGAGCTACAGACTGGGTGAGGTCTGTTTGGAGAGCTGCCAGGAGGAGAGGGACCTGGGGGTGTTGGTCGACAGCCGGCTGAACATGAGCCAGCAGTGTGCCCAGGTGGCCAAGAAGGCCAATGGCATCCTGGCTTGTATCAGAAACGGTGTGACCAGCAGGTCCAGGGAGGTTATTCTCCCTCTGTACTCGGCACTGGTGAGACCGCTCCTTGAGTACTGTGTCCAGTTCTGGGCCCCTCAGCACAAGAAGGATGTTGACGCTCTGGAGAGTGTCCAGAGAAGAGCAACGAAACTGGTGAAGGGGCTCGAGAACAGGCCTTATGAGGAGCGGCTGAGAGAGCTGGGGCTGTTTAGCCTGGAGAAGAGGAGGCTGAGGGGAGACCTCATTACTCTCTACAAATACCTGAAGGGAGGTTGTAGAGAGGAGGGAGCTGGCCTCTTCTCCCAGGTGTCAGGGGACAGGACAAGGGGGAATGGCCTCAAGCTCCGCCAGGGGAGGTTTAGGTTGGAGATTAGGAAGAAGTTTTTTACGGAAAGGGTCATTAGGCACTGGAATATGCTGCCCAGGGAGGTGGTTGATTCGCCTTCCCTGGAGGTGTTTAAGTTACGGGTGGACGGGGTCCTGAGGGACATGGTTTAGTGTTTGATAGGAATGGTTGGACTCGATGATCCAGTGGGTCTCTTCCAACCCGGTGATTCTGTGATTCTGTGAAGTTCACAGAACTATGCAAATCACTGATTTTTCAATTTGCTGATCAAAACAGAAACCTAAATAGAGTTACAAACAAACAAGTAAAATTGATTTTTTTTTCTTATAAAATAAAAAGCTGGAAAAATAGTTTGGATTGACCTACAAAATTTATTTAACTGAAGAGAGTAATCACTAAGCAGTTGAAAATATAAACTTGGTGATTTCAACCTCAGAATATTATTTAGTGAATGTTTCCCTTTTAGAAACATTGTGCCACTTTGGCTTTACTTGAGTTTTCAGGCAGGAATAAAACTTGTAATAAATCAAGGCAGACTTAGCAAATACTTTCAGTTCCCCTCAGTTTTAGCATGCTTGTTATTCAACAGCTTGACTCAGGTGCATAGAAAGTTGTTTTGCTTTTTACTTGAGATTTTAATTGTGAACTAGCAGCATCAAACTGGGCAGGGTCACTTGAGAAGCTTGGGCAGACCCCTTGCAGTACAAGGGTTCCAGTGTTATCACATTTGTACCTTTATTAGGTACAAATATGTCATACATCACTGAAACAAATTCCTAAGCCTCACAGTGGAGAAAGTCTCACTGCTGTATTATGTAGCAGACACAAAAACAATTATGTCATCTTGTGACATAAATATAGCTGTTGTCCTCACATATGTGATAACTTAACCATGTCATCTAACCAACAGTTTTTATGTCATCTATCAGAGGAGAAACAAAATGACTTTTAATATTTGATCTAATCATTTCAACTTTAGTTCTTGAGCCACAAGAAATAAAAGAGAAGAATGTCTGTGAAAATACTGCATTTACAGGGATATTTTTTCTGTATTACAGAGTTTGATTACTTGTGCCTAAACAAACATGCTTAGCTCTTAAGGCAAGTTGTTCATTTGTTATTTATCTGTGACAAAACTGAATAAAGAGTGATCTGGAAGAAAACTCTCACATGTATCCATATGGCTTTGATCCCTTAGGTCTCATTACCAAAGTAAACTAGCACTTGACAAATTGCTAATGAAAACAATGAACTAAATGAGGTATATGCAAAAGATATGGTTCAATTTTCTTTCTCAAGTGACCAAGCACATAGGCAAATCTATATGAAATACTGGAAGTTAATGGGGTACAGTTAAAAAACATAAGGAGGAAAAAAATTGCATTTCAATAGATTTTAAGTGATGTACTTGAAACTCTGTTTATATATTTATATGTTTATATATTTATATATTTATATATTATATCTTTTTAAATGATAAATTGAACAAATATACTGAAGCATCAGAAATTCTGGGTGGCTGCTATTGTAGCTGTCTTTGTATTGAAGGTATACACAATAGTTAAATAGATTAACAAGAGTCTAAGGGTAGATATGTAGATAAGGAAGATGTGATTCTAATTCATTTATTTATTAATCATATGCTATAATCATATTTCATTGATAGATAATATTAACTAGTCCTATTTCTATGATGATACAAAAATAGGAAACTTTATTATCCTACTGAGTGTTTTTCAGTGAGCAGTGGTTTTTTAATAAAACAAGTCATACAAATTCCTGAGGTAATCCAGATTTTGTTATAAACTGTGGGGAGTTCAAGTAACAGTGCCTCACATCTATTTTTATACTGCTCTTTTAATAGCATCAGATTGAGGAGATGGTTTTGAGGGAAAAAAATGTCAAGAAAGTAGCCTGGCTGAGGGATGCAGATATCTTATTTATCATTAGCCAGTGACAGAAAGAACAAAAGTCTGTAAAATGATGATGCAGAAAGTTCAAGATCTCCTGTAGCAGCTGAAAAAGACTTGTAATTTGATTCCATGTGATGAAGAAAAACCCCACATTCCTGAAGAAAGCTCACCTCTCTTCTTTCCCAGTACCATTAGCAGAGCTGTTATTATATACAGTACTACCAATGATAATTTTAATAAGCACTATGCATCATATTTGCAGACAGTGAGATTTGACTCAGAGAAATAATCTGACCCTGCTAGCTCCCCAGATATATGGAAACTGCATAGAAATATGATATGTAACTGGACCCTTTAAAATCTGTTTGGCATTCACCAAGATTATTGTAGCAGTCATATCATGAGATTATTTTAATCTCAGCAGCCAAAGCAGAGCAAGGCAGATTATTTGCATCTTTTCAGGATGGTTAGGGCCAGAAGCACTCTACCTCAAAATTACTGAGATTCAGTATTTCCATGGTGGTTTTAAAAGGAATTTGACAGACTCCTACCCTTGGTTGTTAACAAGAATATGTGTCATAAAACCCTCCACAAATCATACAAGTCTGATACGTTAGTCCAGAGAGGGGATAGCAGAGCAATATGGGAAAGGAAATTAAAGAGTCCACAGCACAGTGCCTTCACCAGCTATGAAGAGTCTACTCAGTCTTGCTTGGGAAGGCATGGTGAGGCTTGAAAGAGGTAAAGCAGAGACCAGAGAAACACACACAGCTGCAGTGCAACAAAATCTGTTTTGTCCTATAGTCTAGTATTTGAGGTTTTGTTACTAGTCAAATTCTGCCACAGTAGGAAGCTGCACATGCTGCATATTATTTTTGTGTCAGCCATGATTAGAAAACATCTTCTGTCTGAGTTTTTTAAGCAATAATTTATTTTTTTAAAATAAACAATGCATTTGAGATTATTTTTAAACAAAACCAAACCTGTATGTATGTCAGTAGCAGCAAGTATAGAAGAGGGAGCTAATTTGTTTTTCTCATCCAGAGTCTCATGCAGCGTCATTTTTCTTTTTCACTTCCCCGTGCTGTTCAAAACACCAGTTTATGGCACAGCTCATAGGGCTTACAAACACACTTTCCTTCAGAGTCTGGTGTATATTCTCCTGAGGCCCTCAAACAATTACAGTAAAAAATAGAAGTATCAATTCCAATCTTCTCACACAGCATGGTACTACTCCTGCTGAGGTTTTAATTTGTCCTGAGACCGTACATATCAGCAGTTTTTCAAAATTACATTATAAACTGATATTTCATTTGGCCTAAAAGCCAGCTTATTTTCTTGTTGTAGCAAGGTTTCCCAGACACTGAAAACAGTGTGGATCCCACGCTTGTGGGCAAAGGGGCTTGGGATTTAAAGATTCAAAAATTGCCCAGACTGGTAATTATGGAACTTTGCCAGGCTAGGGAAACAGCAAGGGGATAAGGACTCCTCTGCATATAAAGCTACCACATGACAGATGAAGCACTAGCATTTCAGAATGCACTGGCATTAGCCAACAAGACTGTATATTTCAGAATACCATTGGAAGAAATGGTGCAAAAAATCTCCTACAGTATCTCTGTACTTTTTCTTTGCTTTTTGCCTGAGTCCAGTTTTAAAAAGCCATCTCCTGTTTCCCGTAAAATCAGTCACTTTTACTCTACTTAAAATGGCACATAGACTGCTTGAAACAACAACCATTCAAATTAGTGAGCAAAATTGAATTCACATAGATTTACATTAGAATTCACATTCACTTTTAATAAAAGAAAGCATCTCTCTTCTACCTAAGCTGGACATAGTTTATCAAATAAATCTAAAAATCATAGACCAAATGAACTACTCTATGATACAACTTAATAGTAGTGAATCTAAGCATGACCTGAAGAAAGCCACAACATGCAATACCTTGTTGATTTTCTTCAAGTAATTTTTCTATCTTCTATGTGATTTTCAAAAAGTTTTAAACAGCAATATTGTAAGGTTCCACAGGTTAATATTGCACTGACAAACGATAGAACAAACTTTTTTGGTGTTTACTATTCAACTACTGCAAAAAGGTTCCTAAGGCTAACAGTGAGATTTTAAAATTCAGTATTTCCTTTTATAACATTCAAAAATCAAAGATGACATTCAGTTAGATCAAGAATAAAGCATCATTTAAATGGCACACACTTTGATAGAGAACAAAAAAAACCCAAACTCACACCCACAACAGCTGCTCTAAGTTAAGTATAAACAGGAAAAATAATCCTTATCCTAATCAGTACTTTCAAAATATTTCTATATAACCTTGTAAGTAATTTTTACAATGCTGACAAAGTGTAACTTTTGCTAATGGCACTTGGAATCCTCCTTAGCAACCCTAATACAGAGATGACTGAATTGCAGAATAACTTATTCTGACATGCCTCTGTATGTCTTAGTTACACACAAAATAATGCCAAGTTTTAAGAAAGATAGGATTCTAATCAGACAAGCAATACATCAATGGATCAAATACTGTTCTGAACTCTGATCAAGATCTGATAACGCAGTATGAAGCAAAAGCCCTGTTCTTAACTATCTCCCTATTTAGCAGTCACTGCTGTTCGATCTATAGTTCAATCTGCTTAATCTTTGATGCATAAGATTTAAACAGCCCTGTTTTTATCTTATAATTTTAATAGGAAATAATGTTTACATAAATAATTCTTGCATAGTATTTAATTGTTGGAAACAAAGACACTTTGGAAAATCCCTTTATTATGAAATCACAGAATGACTGACACTAGCATGTACAACAGCAGCACAGAAAACATTACATTATATTGATCAATGTTGTCAAGGACATACACCATGATAATGGATAAACAGAATTTGGGGGAAAAAAAGGGAGAGGGAAGCAATGATTGCAATGACTCTTTATCTGAGGGTGTTTCTGTAACAGGTAGCAGAACAGCAGAATAGCCAGGAACCAGTCTTCCATTACACTAGTAAATATTTTGTAACATTTGTATGATTTTAAATCTAGTAAAACAAAGTTTCTTTTACATTATAACCAAAATGCACAGTTGAACAAAACAGACAAATTCATCAACCTATGGAAATCAGCAACAAAATAACCATTTCCTTCATTATGACAAAATTTCCCCCCATTTCTATAATGATCTAATAATTAAAGCTTTTGATCTTTTAAAATCAGATATTTGACTTTTCTCAGAGGTTCTTTGACTACCGATATAGCATAGGCTTTAAATGTATCCAAGCAGCTATACAGTAAAACTGATCAGTTGCCTTCTGAAATCAATGGAAGGTCTTGAAATTGTTTTGATAACCACAAGTTTGATTATCACAAGTTTTCTGAAAGAACAGTGTTCCTTCTAGAACAAAATGAAGACTTTAGATGTCTATTACAAGTAGATGAAAATTTCTAATAAAATCAGAAGCAAATTTTCTGTTTGTATCTTTAGTATTAACAAGTTTAGATAAGGTACAGCATGTAAGATAGGCCCAGTGATATAGTTCTGAATGTACCTCTACATCTATGTCTTTGTCTTCTGACACATTCAAAATATCTAAGAAAACCTTTCCTTGATCTTTTAGATACCTTGTTCTAAAGTACTTCTCCTGCAGAGCCAGCTTGTGATTTTACACCTGTATTGATGCTTAAGTAAATTTTCATATATGTGATATGGCTATAGCTCATTTACACTTATCATATTCTCTCCTTGCTGTTCATTAGTTCCATTTGTTATGATGCATTTAAAAAAATAGATTGTGAAGTATGTAGGGAAGGCATGATTAGCAGGTTGCAATCGGAACTCTAATTATTTTGCTACTGCAGGTTTCTCAGGAAGCCATAGCTAAGTGAACAGATGTACTAATTTTTAATAGAGGAAATTGTGTCATGGTAAATTACTGTTTGTTTATTTTTAGAAGATAGGCCAACTGGAGCATTTGGAGGTAAAAAGTGGTAACAGAACTGAAATTGAAAAGGTATGACATATCTGACATACTAAGCACACGCACTTTAGGCTGCTGCTCAGACACTGCACACTGCTGCAGAATGCAAATAGACGCAAGGCTTCTTCCATGGGTTACTAACAAAGCAACAAAAAGGCAAAGTTTCTGGAAAGGACAAACAAGGTGCTGACAGGAAAAGGTACAAGAGAAAGGAAGGTTTTATTGCCTGGCAGTGTTAAAGGATCATGGTAGCTTTTCTGGTGGCAGTATAATTTACCACCAGAGCACTAATGGCCCAAAAAGTCAAATTTCTACTTCCTAGAAGAAACTGTCTGCTCTGGTTGAGTGGAAGAATGACAGAAAAGATAGAGAAGCTAATTAAGAGCTTGCTAAGCTAAGCAGGAAGCTTACGGTGACAAAAGGGCCTAAGTCTATGGGCCCTGAATAAATTTATAAATTTGGTCCTGTCTGGACTGAAGCCTTACATAAAGCAATGGAGAAAAAAATAAACAGTCCAAGCTGCAGACAAACACTGTATATCTGAATTCACTAGACACATACATAATGATGTGCATAGATGAGACTGAAGATACACATGGGATAACACAGCAGCTAAACCAGACAACTTTAGCTCAGTATCCTGTTTCTTGCAGCAGCCAAAGATGCACAGGACAGAGTAGAAAAGCAGAGCAAATATAGAGCAAGAATTTCCCTGGACTGACGCCCAGCCTTTAACAACTGTGTTCCAAGGGTTCTCTGAGCCAGATGTAGCTTCCACAAACATTACAGATCTTTCTTCCATGAGTTTATGAGGCCACCTCCCTGAACTCATGTGAACTTTTAACCTCTGTAGTATGCTGTGGCAAGGACTTCTACAGCACAACTATGCCCCGAGTGCAGAACCACATTATTCTCTTTGTTTCGAACCTGTCAGGTGCTACTCTTAGTTCATGACTATCAGCTCCCATAAGCAGCAAAAACAATCAGTCTCTTAAGCTCAAGGTTTTGTAGGAGGCAGTCAACGTATCTGGTCAGTGAGTACTGAAGCAAGGACCAGGCAGTCATACAATACTCATGCTTCTTTATGCTGGTAAGTGAGAAAGACCAAGGAATGCACATCAGCATTGTATCACTGATCATCTATACTACCCAAGAATAAGCATGTCCTTTGGCACAATTTCGGCCCACACTCACTAATGCTTTCTAAGTCAATGCCAAGGTGTGCTCCAGAGAAGAGCACATGCTAGGGGTTATCCCTAACAGGCAGAGTGGGGAAGACTGCACTACGCCTGGCTTCTTCCACCTTATCCAATCCTCCAGTACCACCCTAGCAGGCCCTTCTTTCCCCAGCAGAATCACAGAACGTCCTGAGATGGAAGGGACTCACAATATCATTGAGTCCAACTCCTGTCCTTGCATAGGACAATGCCAACATTCACACGTGTCTGAAGGCGCTGTCCAAGTGCTTCTTGAATACTGTCAGGCTTGGAGCTGTGATTACTTCCCTGAGGAGCCTGATCCAGTGCTCCACTACCCTCTGGGTGAAGAACCTTTTCCTCAAATCCAACCTAAACCTCCCCTGGTACATCTTCCTGCCAGTCCCGTGGGTCCTATCATTGGTCACCAGATAGAAGACATCAACAACTGCTCCTCCCCTTGTGAGGAAGCTGTAGATGCAATGAGGTCTCTCTCCAGTCTCTTCTTCTCCAGGCTAAACAGACCAAGTGCCTTTAGCCATTCCTCAAACAATTTCCTCTCTAAACCCTTTACCAACTTTGTGCCCCTCCTCTGGGCACTCTCCAGTAGCTTGATATACTTTTTATACTGTGGTGCCCAAAACTGCACACAGTACTCAAGATGCGGCTGCACCAGTGCAAAATAGAGCGGGACAATCATCTCCCTTGACCAGCTAGCAATGTTGTGCTTGATGCACCCCAGGACATGATTAACCCTCTTGGCTGCCAGGGCACTCTGATGGCTCATGTTCAACTTGCTGTTGACCAAAACCCCCAGATTCCTTTCTGCTGGCCTGCTCTCCAGTCGCTTGCTCCACAGACTGTATGTATATCTGGGGTTACCATGTCCCAGCTGCAACATCTAGCACTTGCCCTTGTTAAACTTCATGTGATTGGCAACTGCCCAGCCCTCCAGTTTATCTAGATCCATATGCAGGGACTCTTTGCCCTTAAGAGTGTCAACAGCTCCCCCAGTTTCATTTCATCGGCAAACTTGGCAAAGAAATGTAAATTCAGATAGATACCTGAAGAAAGTACAAAAAAAGATAAAGAGAACTAATGCAAGATATTTACTTAGCGTATTCTGTCCAATTACAGGAGTTATCCTTGAAATACTTTTCCTTCAAATCAAAATCATAGCAGTCTCATCCTCAAGCTGTGATTAACCTTTAATGCTGGGTTCTGCATTGCCTACTTTAACAAACCCCACTAAGTTTAAAGTGAGCTTGCCTAACAAAGATAAGAACCAGAGGAATGAGCAGAAGACTTTATAATACAGTTTTCCTTTTTTTTTGTCTGGTAATAAGAAAAACAGCCGTTTTGTCACTATAGAGTTGTAACATTTGAGAACCGGAAGACAATCATCTCATCTCAGCTGGTAAAGCTTTTCAGCACAAGGAGCTCTGTGATTGTGCTTCATTCCAGTTCACATCAACAGCAATAGCGCTGTATAAAAACACAGAAATACTAATAGCTTTTCATAGGAGATATTGCTCTGTGGTAATTTTCCAATACCACAGTTACATAATAGTATTATGTGCTCAAGTCTGCTGTTACTAAAGGCAGATAAATCTGTAGTAAACAATTTCCAAACTAAATTTCTATTTAAGATTTCTCTTGTCGTTGTCTTCTGGACATTTTAATGTATACAAACAGGAAGTGCAGCATGCTGTAGCATGTTCTGTTGTAATAGATACATTAATAACAGAAACACATTTACATTGAGAGTATGAGAATTATCTTTTAACTGAAAAGGAAACCAGGAATACAAGTGATTGTTGGTCATGCACCCTGAACTAATTTTCTTCTAGATTATGCAGAACTGTTCCCATCTCAGTAAGGAGGTTCCACCTACTTACATATGAACATACATAATCAGGGTGGGCTTCTGATTATCAATGACTTTAGTAACTGCCTAAAAGGTAAAAAACTGAAAGATTAGGAAACTATTGAAATGGACATTGAACTTCAGAAGAAGGGTCTTCTAAAAATTAAGAGTCTCAGGACAAAACTAGGAAATTCAAAAGCTTCAATATGTCCATTGATCCAACAAAAATGCAGTCACTGTACATACGAAAAGACAAATTAAGATAAGAAAGACCAACGAGGCTGGGAAAAGACATCCTACAAACATAATTTGAAATTATGGAGATGAAATTACAGTGGTAAGGCTCTTAGTTATCGGTGGATTCATAAGACAGTATGTACTGTAGAATCTTGAAGTTTCAGTATATGTATGGAAAACACAACTGAAGACAAGGAACAAGCAATTTGTCCTGCCAGTGGCACAGCACAGATACAGGTTTGGGTAACATTACATTACTTAGAACATTACAGTCAAAGCTAGCTAGGAGATTTTTGATGTAACTTCTTTCCTGTGCATTTATCTGACTTCTTCCAAACTTGTACTATTTTTCATGAATTTTTCTTCATAAAAGTAGTTCAAGTCAATCAAAATAATCATAGTTCAAGTACTGCTAAGAATGGAAGCGAAGACCCCCAGAATCCAAAATAATCTATACTGCTTTGTCGAAGACCTCTGTCCTTGGCCAGAAAGAGACAAAAAAAGTCATATGTTAACATCTTCACAAAACTAATTCCTGATTATAGGTCAAGCACCAATATTTGTTCATATCTTTAAATATCTGACAACATGTCATTATTTAAAGAACTTCATGATTAGTTTCCATATGGAAATTTTGTGTCTAATTTAGAATATTCATAGAAAAGCATGCTGAATATTTCTTAACTTACTGAGTCAGTTTCAGAATTCCTTTACACTCAAGTCCGCACTCCAGAGTGGACAAGAGCTGCCTTTGTTCCAGTTCTTCTGTTATTGCAAAATGCAGGCTGAGGGAAACTGAAGAACAAAGCTATATCTTTTAGCCAGTGACCTTGTAAATCTCAGGGGGGGAAGGCCTGAATTACAAACTAAAATAGCCTATGGATTTTATCAAAACCTTCAGTAGAAAATGTACATCTATATGAAATAGGAAAATGAAGACAGCTGTAGTTCATCTAAAGAATGGATCTGTAAGTCTACATGTCCCTAGGTGGATGTTTGAATTTATGTTCAGGATATTTAAAAAATTTCTACTGTCTTTTAATGTTTTCCTATCATGATTAATTGTGCTGCTGTAAAGCGTGCTTAAATGCGTAGATGGTAGAAAAAAAGAGGTCTCAGGTTTGCACGACTACACACAGTTGAGGCCACTGAGGATTAAGAACAACAAAACATATCTCCTTTTCTTCTAATTCTCCAGGCACAGTATAGACTAGGGAAGCCAAGCAGGGTCTAGCCCTTATCAGCAGGAAATAGAACTCGAAGAGGTACTGATTAAATCAGAACATTGCATAATACTGTCAAGTGCTCTGAGTACATGAAAATGTGATATTTTGTTGTTTTTTTTAAAAAAATATGCCTATTTCTTTTAATCTTTCCACTTCTTTAGTAAAAGGCTTTGCTTAATCTTTTCCAGGTGGACAAATATACAAAAGCTTTAGCACTGCTGAGTGATGGATGGGATGTATCTTCCAATTAAATGCTATCTTTGTAGCCTCTTCCAGAATATACCTTTGGTGGTTGTGAAAACATCTTCTCATACATTTTTAGTCTTCCTCATCCATGGAAAATGTCTATGTTTTTTTTGCCACTTCAATTTTGAAGACTACATAAAGGATTGTAAGATAAATCATTAGACTCTTGCAGAACAAGGATTTCTTTGCAAAGGTGTATATGTCTTATAAAGAAGCAGCTTCTTCAGAGCTGCTAATCTATATGGCTTATATTGATTTTAGGTTTTTATTTGGGTATCACCATTAATGTTGTTCTTTCCACTGTGGTATTCAATCTGCATGACATCAGCATGTCACCAACAGAACAGATGTCACTTTATTATGGTCTTTTTTTTTTTCCCATTGCAATTAGTGATCTGGTCTTTCTCAGTGTGCCACAATTTACTTGCAGCAATACAGGCACTCTGTAGGGGACAGAGTGATGTAACCTAGAGTGACAGCCAACAGAGTGGCAATAATCTACTAAAATATTTGAAAGTGAAAAGAAAAATCTATCTTGCTTGGGTAAGCAGCCTGAAGGATGAAACTATGCCAAACAGTCTTCTGTCTGAAGAACACAAGTTGTTGTAGAGTTAAATAGTACTTGGACTTGTCAATGGCTATTTGTATCACTAGCAGTAATTATGCTGTAAAGTCACTTAGGGTATCAGCATAATAATACTCTAATTTTTTCTAAGACTGTTTCAATAATTAGTTTTAAACTGCTTAAAAACTACATATGTATATATCCTTAAACACTGGACCCAGGTCTTATAATTTTACTTCCACTTGGGTATAAAATGGAGCTTCTTTTATAGTGCCTGACATGTTGTCGCTTTCTAATAACACTGCTGCTGGTAGTAGGAGGCTCAAAATGCCATTGGTAATTAAAAATATCTATTTACAGATACATTGTCTAGTTTATTCATGCAGAGAAGTCCTTTTACCTTCTGACCTTTCTGTTGGACTGAACAAAAATGAGCAAAGACGTATTTTAACAGTACTTATATTTGAGTGAATTGTGACTGCAGCTGAAATTGCTACAGTTTCCTGCACTATTCACATTAATTTATTTCTAATACACTTGGCAAAATCATTCAATTTTAAATAATTACTTCTTTTTGTTTAGACTTATAGTCAAGTTAAAAAAATAATGAAAAGTATTCCAGAGCATTTAATCAGATGAAAAGTAAAACTGCAATGCTTCATGCAGGCCCAGGTTTTAAAATACTAAGACTTTTCCTGAACAAAGTAATGTTGTTCATCTGCTTAATTACTTTTTATGGCAAGAAATAACTTAACTAAAACTTTAAGCATAAGTCTGTCCTTAAATGCGTTGTTGAGGTAGGTCATAATTCCCAACATTTTCTCCTTGGGATAACAACAAATTCTATGGTAGTTTCATGACCTAATAATAAAAAGAGCTTAGGGTCCTTTCAGAGATGATATACGTCTTCATTCTGCCTCCATCTCTTTGGGAGTTGAAAGTATGTAAAAGTCTACTGGACTGACTCATTCAGAAAGGATTTGTTTTCTCTGGTACTTCTGAAAGCCAGGACAAATGGTCAGAGCGCTTTCTGGAAGCTGGCATGCATTACTAAAAACAGTATCTCTGGGTGCTGGAAAAACTGAGCAGATCATAAGAAGGTATCACAGAAGTTGCAATTAAGTTAAGCATGACATTGATAGACACAAGAAGAGTAGTACATCACTCAGAAATTATTGGAAAGTCAGGCAAATTAGCAAAGGATCTGAAATAGTTTAAAAAGTGTAGCCATAAAGATAGCTATCCAAAGAGAATGCCAGCGAAATTGATGGTCAAATACAGAGATTGCTCTGAAGAACAGCAGATGCTGAGTGGAGAGAAAGAAAATGGCAGAGAAATACGTTATTTTGTGGTGCTGAGTAGAACAAAAGAATTTGGTGGGTAAGCACTGGGCAGCATATTGCTACAGCAGCTTTCATAGACTCAATCATGTACAAGGGCAGTGCAGACAAAGCCATGCAAGGTGAAATTGCTAATTCATAGCAATCTGCAAATAAAACCGTCAATGGTCATCTATGAGAATTACATAACTATTTTAGATAAATTGTAACACGGCAGTAACTGATGTGTTCTCTCTTTGCCCCTACTAGGTTTATGCGATCTTTAGGAATAACTTGAATGTCTAGGTTAATGAAGATATTGCCTGCATTATGGCTTTCTGATCTTGTGAAAAAAAAATGTGAATTCAGAGCTGATAAAATATGGTAACATGAACTTTTCATCTAAATGTATTTTTTTAACAGAAATCATCTCAGTTAAAAAAATGAGGCTGTCACATTTTAGCCTTTTCATGTGCCTTCCCATGTTTTATTTCTTTAATAAATTCTTCTTCTACTTTCAAATACCATCTGTGCACAGTGCTTCATTTATTAGGGCTACTACACCAGTTCTGTACATACATATTCTGTATATACATAAAGCTACACACATAGATGGAGCTTGCAAATTCGCAATGTGATACACAGACTATGGGTTACTTGTTGATTCATAATGAGCTGCTGTGTGTCCAGAATGACACTAAGACAATGTACTTAAGGACCATATGTTGCTGTGACACAGAGAACTGGCCTCATTTTTATGGCCATCTGTAGAGGTCAGGAGGCCAAACACATGCTGGTGAACCTGGTCACAGAGAGGCCACATATGCCTTAATGGCTCTTTTTGGCCAGCCCCTTGCCTTTTTCTTCCCTGCCAGCTCATCCTCTGGCAGCCAGTGGCTGCTAGAATTTTGGGCCACCCTCATGGAAGCTCCTGTCAGATGCCACCTCCCTTCCTGACATGAGCCAGCAGTGTATCCAGGTGGCCAAGAAGGCCAACAATATCCTGGCTTGTATCAGAAAGGGCCTGGTCAGCAGCAGTAGGGAACGGATTGTCCCCCTGTACTCTGTGAGGTTGCACCTTGAGTCCTGTGCTCAGTTTCGGGCCCCTAATTACAAGGAAGACATTGAGGTGCTGGAGAGTGTCCAGAGAAGGGCAATGAAGTTGGGGAAGGGTTTGGAGCACAGGGGTTATGGGGAGCTGCTGAGGAAACTCGAGTTGTTTAGCCTAGAGAAGAGGAGGCTGAGGGAAGACCTTATTGCTCTCTACAACTGCCTGAAAGGAGGCTGTAGTGACGTGGATGTTGGTCTCCCAAATAACAAGCAATACGATGACAGTAAATGGACTCAAGTTGTGCCAGGGGAGGTTTATACTAGATATTAGGATTTTTTTTTTTTACTGAGAGAGAAGTAAAGCACCAGAAGAGGCTGCCCAGAGAAATGGTGGAGTCACAATCCCTGGTGGTATTCAAGAAGTGTGTACATGTGGCACTTTGGGACATGGTTTAGTAGGCACAGTGGTGTTGGGCTGACGGTTGGACTTGATGATCTTAGAGATCTTTTCTAACCTTAATGATTCTATGATTCTGCTCACACTGCCCTGGGAGGTTGAGCCACATGGCTGGCAGGCCATTCTCAGTGTGTCCCTGCCATCACTGCCACTTGCATCAAGTATCTGTGCATGATTTGTAAGAAGACATAAGTTAAGATTTGTAAAACTGATGACTTCATAGAAATAACAAGAGGTCCATTACCCTGTGAGTGTCCCCAGGGCTGGCACTAGCTACTCTGTCCACGCTGGGTATACCCCCAGCTCCAGGACTGGGTTCTGCTAGTGGCCCTGGACACATACAAGGACACAAGACAGTCAAGAGGCAGCAAAGAGGGCCAACCATGTCCTGGGGTGCATTAAGCACAGCACTGCCAGCTTCTCAAGGCAGGCGATTGTCTCACTCTGCTCTGCACTGGTACAGCCCTGCCTTGCCCACACAAAACTTGTGTGCAGTTTTGGGCACCACAGTATAAAAAGGATAAAAAAGGAAAAAAAAAATTCTACTGGAGAGTATCCAGAGGAGGACCACAAAGTCGGTTAAGGGTTTAGAAGGGAAGTTGTATGAGGAGTGGCTAAAGTCACTTGGCCTGTTCAGCCTGGAGAAGAGACTGAGGGGAGACCCCATTACACCTACAGCTCCCTCACAAGGGGAGGAGCAGTTGCTGATTTATTCTCTCTGGCGACCAATGGTAGGACTCAAGGGACTGACAGGAAGATGTGTCAGAGGAGGTTTAGGTTGGGCATTAGGTAAAGGTTTTTCACCCCGTGAGAAATAATTGATAAGTTTTGCTGCACCCAGATTTTATGTTTAGTTATCTTGTCGCATAAACCTGTCTTGTATCAAGGAATAATGCGCAGACAATCTCCAGAAATGGATGAATAACCTGAAAGAATAAACTCTCAAGAGTTGCAAGGATTTATTGATGTGCTTAGTTGCCTTGTAAGATGTAGCTGCTTTAGGTCAGGAGATTACCTGAAGGAAGTCTCCAGACATGGCTGACTAACATTAAAAAAAAAAATTCTTTGAGGACTTACACGGTTCTTTGTCTAAAACTAGTCTATACATCCACTGCTTTTGTAAGCTGGCATGCCTTTTTTATAAGGTCGTCCAATTCAGTGCTGAATTTTCATATGAAAATATTATTGCCTTTACATATAGAATCATTTGATTCAAAGACTTTGTTCTTTTCAATATTTTACGAGTGAATGATTGTTTCTCACAACCCAGAGGGTGGTGGAGCACCGAACAGGCTCCCCGTGGCTCCAAGCCTGACAATATTCAAGAAGCATTCGGACAACCCCCTCGAATGCTGCGTTTGTCCTGTGCAGGGAGGGGAGGCGGACTCGATGATCGTTGCGGATCCACCTTAGGTCATTCTAGTTCTGTTCTATGCTCCTACGAGACCTCGCCAGGCCCACCCACCACGGTGTCCCGGTGCCGCCTGCGAGGGGACAGCGGCGAACCACCCATTGAGACGGGGGCTACAACGCAAAGCAGGGCGGGGCGGGGCGGCGGCGCGTTTCCGTCCCGTCCTGCGGCCCCAGCGAAGCGCGTCCCTCGGCGGCCGCCGTACCGGCTGCTCCTCCCGCCTCCGCGGAGCGGGCTCTGCGCGGAAGGTGCGCGCGCTTTTTGACCGCCATGAGCCTGTGGGTGGACAAGCACCGGCCCGTCTCCCTCGGCAGGCTTGACTACCACCGCGAGCAGGCGGCCCAGCTCCGCAACCTGGTGAGGGCCCCTCTCCTCCCCGCAGCGCAGATCCTCCCGTGAAGCCGTTCCCGCCGGTCCCTAGGGCGGGGTGTGTTCCCTCGGTGCAGGCCCCGGCCCTCGGAGGAGCCTCTCGGCCCGGCCTGTGCGCCTAGGGAGAGGCGACGGGAGAGGGTGGCTCGGCTTCTGCAGGAGTGATGTCTGTCTGAGCTGCCTTGGCTGGGAATCGCAGAATCACAGAGTAGTTTGAGTTGGAAGGGACATAACAGATCATCCAGTTCCGACCGCTCTGACGTGGGCAGGGACGCTTCCCACTGGATCAGGCTGCCCAAGGCCCCATCTAGCCTGGCCTTGAATACCTCCAGGGATGGGGCAGCCACAGCCTCCTTGGGCAACCTTTGACAGTGCCTCACCACTCTGATAGTGAAGAAATTTTTCCTTATATCTAGTCTAGATCTGCTAGTCTCCAGTTTCTACCTGTTGTCCCTAGTCCTATCACTACAAGCTTTTATAAACAATCCTGCTCCAGCTTTCTTGGAGCCCCTTCAACTACTGGAAGGTTGCTCGAAGATCTCCTCAGAGCCTTCTCTTCTCCAGGCTGAACAACCCCAACTCTCTCAGCCTGTCCTTATATGGGAGGTTCTCCAGGTCTCTCATCATATTTGTGAGCCTCCTCTGGACCTGTTCCAACAGCTCCATATCCTTCCAGAACTGGACAACAATATTCCACATGAATTCTCACAAGAGAGGAATAGAGGGATGGAATCACCTCCCTCAACCTGTTGGCCACACATCTTCTGATGCTGTATTGCTGACAGTAGGGCTTAGCTTGTTTCATTAAAGCTAGATGGAGTTTTTAAGGTGAGCAGCTGCAAGTAAGTCAGGAGCATGTAACCCCTTGGGTAATAAGACTGCTTTACCTACCGGCTTTATTGATGTCTCCTCACTGCACCGCTGGGCTGATTCATTCTCTTGGTGTTTCTCCATGACTGTTATATCTAACACACATTTCATGTATGAAGGTCCGTCAGATGCTTTTTAGCTCATGCTTTTAAGTTGTTCAAGACAGAGACTTCTAACTTAATTTAAATACAAACTATTTGTTTGCCTAGATTTAAGGCTTGCAAGTGGAACTACAAAGTAATTGTATATATCAATATAGTTAACCTGGAAAGTGTAAATGCTGAGGTGGGGCTTGTTTTTTTTTAAATTTTTCTTTTTTTTGTTGTTGGTCTTCTGGTGTTTTGTTGTCTGTTTGTTTTTGTAGTTCTTAGTGTTACATATGGTATTAAGAAAAATATGTTCTATAGGAGCTAATTCTGGGGTAAAGGGATTCAGTAGTTCTAATACTAGGTACTATGTTGTAAGTGAGCTGGAAAAGTCATTCAGTATAAACTTGGGTTGGGATATGGTAAATACTCTCTTATGGGCAAAGTATTGTTATGGCTAACTAATTATCTTGCTTTGTATTCAGGTTCAATGTGGTGACTTCCCTCATCTTTTGGTGTATGGACCCTCAGGAGCTGGAAAAAAGACAAGGATAATGTGTTTGTTAAGGGAATTATATGGTGCAGGAGTGGAAAAACTGAGGATTGAGCATCAGAGTATAACGGTAAAAATCCTATCTACTTCAAAGTCATGTGAATATTTATATACTGATATTTTTATGTTGTGAGGCCTTTACATTTATTTGGCTTTTAAAATATTTTTCACTCAGTATCTTCAGGCACTTCTGTGTAATTATTCAGATTAGTTTGGTTATTTGAACAAATGGTTTTGCTATATAGTCATGTTCCTTAGGTCTTTGTGAGTAGGAGGATGTGGACTTTTTTATTTTGTTATCTGTGGTTGGTTGGTGTCTTGTGGAGGGTTGGGGCTTTTTTTCCCACAAATCAATTTGGACAACAACATGTGTTGTAATAGCTCAAATAGATGTATGGGATTTCATATGGCTGTAAAAGTAACCATTATATTTTAAGTGCTTAGCACTGCTTTTCTCATATATAGAAGTTCTAATTTGTTTTCTTATTCCTATAGTGACAAAGGGTGAGAAAAAAGCCTAGGTACTTAATGACTCCTTTGACTCAGTCTTTAATAGTCAGATCCGTTGTTTTCTGGGTGCCTAACCCCCTGAGCTGGTAGACAGGGACAAAGGAGCAGGATGGAGCCCCCAGAATGGTTAGTGACCTACTACCCCACCTGGACAGACACGAGTCTATGGGATCAGATGGAATCCATGCGAGAGTACTGAGGGAACTGGTGGAAGTGCTCACCAAGCCTCTTTCCATGATTGATCAATAGTCCAGTCTAAGTGGGGAGTTCTCAGTTGACTGGAGGTTAGCAAATGTGACATCCATCTACAAGAAGGGCCAAAAGGAGAATCTGGGGAACTGCAGGCCTCTCAGTGTGACCTCGGTGCCAGGAAAGGTTATGGAGCAGATCATCTTGAGTACCACTACGTGGCACGTACAGGACAAACGGATGATCAGGCCCTGTTAGTATGGGTTCAGGAAAGGGAAGTCCTACCTGGTCTCCTTTCTGTAACCAGGTGACCAGCTTAGTAGATGAGGGAAAGGCTGTGCATATTGTCTACCTAGACTTCAGTAAAGCCTCTGGCACCGTTTTACACAGCATTCTCCTTGAAAAACTGCTGCTCATGGCTTGGGCATGGGTACTCTTTGCTAGGTAGAAAACTGTGGCTGGATGGCTGGGCTCAGAGAGTTGTGGTAATGGGAGTTAAATCCAGTTGGCAGCTGGTCATAAGTGCTGTTCCCCTGGGCTCAGTGTTGGAGCCAGTTCTGCTTAATGTCATTATTGGTCATCTTGATGAGGGCATTGAATGCACCCTCAGTGAGTTTGCAGGTGACACCAGGTTGGGCAGGAGTGTTGCTCTGATTGAAGGAATGAAGGCTCTGCTGAGGGATCTGGAGAGACTGAATCTTTGGGCCAAGGCCAACAGATGGAATTCAGCAAGCTCAGTGCCGCGTCCTGCACTTGGGTCACAACAACCCCATACAATGCATCTGGCTTGGGTATGGATAGCTGGAAAGCTGCCTGGTAGAAAAGTACTTGGAGTTGTTTGACAGTAGTTGAACATGAGCCAGCAGTGTGTCCAGGTGACCAAGAAGGCCAGTAGCACCCTCGTTTGCACTAGAAATGATGTGGCCAGCAGGACCACGTTTCTTTTAAAAGGCTGACTCCAATAATAAGAATTCTTTTCCTGAAATTCGATAACTGGAGTATGCATTATATGCGTTATGTGTTGCTATAGTAGGTAATGTTTTTATTTTACAAGCTGGATGATGTGTCATTACTCCGTCTTTTGAAGGTGGGGCTGGGGGAAGGAGATGAATAAATTGTGTGTTTCAGCAGTTCTTTGATCTCTGAGACTTTTGGTTTGCCTGTGACCTAGCTAGTTGTAATCTCTTAAGATAATTTTTGGCATCTGATTCTTTGAACACTCTGAAGTTTAATATACTTACTTATGCTTACAGGCACCTTCCAAAAAGAAAATTGAGATTAGCACCATTGCAAGTAATTATCACCTTGAAGTTAACCCAAGGTAAGTGTACAGTAAAGATGCCCTATTTCAAAAATAAGCTGCTGTTAATATTGCAGGTGGTTTAAACCTGGGTATATAAGGGCCCAATTTATTGCCTGAGCAAACTTAGTTGTGGTATGTGGTTTTGGACAAGAAATGGGCACAGGGAGAGGATTTTTAATTGAACAGCTTTAAATGAACAAAAATGTGGATTACAATGTACTAAAGGCAATAACGTGCTGCTTAACTAGCCATGTAAGAATGCTGATTTTGAGCACTGTGTAACAGAAACAATTCTGCATTCACAGATTTAACCATTTAAGTTGAAATTGAGAACTGTTATTGGAACCAATACCCCCATATTGTTCATTCTTTCACAAATAGAAAAATAAAGTGATTTGAAAGTGAGTAAGGCTTACCCAGTAACTCTTAATTTAAGAGTTTAGAGTACGGGAAAGAACACCACCATGAATCTGGGAATCTTGTCATGAGTGAGGTCAGATGTTGATTTAAATGACAGAAGCTGTAATGGAGCATTGTATGTCTTCTTTGACAGTTGCAAAATTGCTGGTAATAGTTCACTGACCCAAAGTAAATACTTATATTTACCTGTAACCCTTAAATATCACTTTAAATTAGATGAGAATAAATGTCATCGTGCACTGGGAGGCTTTGATTACATTGGCTTTGCTGTCTAGATTGCAGTTACAAGACATTGTGTATCCTGAAGTAACTTCTAGCTTTGTTCTTATTGATAAACCTTTTCTCATGTTGTTCTGCATTTTAGAAGCTCTTCTTGTGTACCATGTCTCCTTTAAAAGCTTATTCTGCAGCAAATCTCTGTGTATTGGTTAGTGAATATCTGCAGGTTTTCTAATACATACCGAGATAATTAAAGCTGAAACTTTCATTGATTTGAATGTCATTTTGGTGATATAAAACGTCTAACTATTCAGTCTTCTTCTGATAACCTAATCGTACTATTATTTCTGTTATTCTTCGTACATCACCTTTAGCTTGAAGCACATAAAATGGTTGTATTTTACTTTTCTAGAAAAATCTTGAAAGTATGGAACAGATGTATGGGTTTGTAAGAGATGAAAAAACTAACACTTCTCTTACTCCCAAGATTTTGCCCATGCAAATACATTTCTTTTAAATTGATTATTTGGTGTTTGGGCTTAATTTAGCCTCAGGGAAACCTACAGATTTTATGGAGAGGCCCACATCTTCCCTGGCATCCCTTGGGCTGTCCAGTTTGGGTCACAGCATGGCTATTGTATTATAATAGTAATGCAGAGTTTTGATTAAGAATAAATTTATTGATTCACGGGCTGTAAGCGATCAAGTGGTCATCATGTTTGTCTGCCTAGGCAGTGAACGGTGTGCTGTGCTGTAGTCTCTGAAGTCTGGTGGAATTCTGATACTGTGAAGTCATGTTGTGCATCTTGAGTAACATGGAACATGAGAAATTGCTAACTTCTGGAGAGGACCCTGCAGGCATTGAATTTATTATGGAACTTTATTCGATAGAGCTGGTTTTTTTCCTTTAAAAGGAGGATGTTGTTTGAATTCAAAAGCATTGTGTACTTGCTGATTGACTAGCTTGGGTAGGTGCTTTGAAATGGGTTCTCCTGGGGAAGTGTGTAATGAAAAAATAACCAACAACAAAAATTAAACATTTGTGTGATAACTGCCTTTGTTCATCGTTTTCATGGAGTGTTTGATGTGGTCGCCAAATATCGAGGATAGTCTTTCACCATGAAATTATAATGCTAGATTCTTAGTTATTGCAGAGAAAAAATTATTTTGTTTGTGTTTGGAAACTATTTTAATTGCTTCCCACTTCCAAAACATGACCTAGCTTCTAAGAAGAACTGGCATGTTTCATTTTGGGTTTTTTTGTGCTATAATAGCAGGTCTGCTCCCTTGCTAAAGCACAGATCTCTGCAGTCAAATTCACCGTAGCCTGTACAGCAGATTATAAACTGTTGAACTTTTATACATTCTGCTGCTACCTTCTTAGCCAGAATGGAGGTGGTCTGGTTGAGTGGTGATTAGAACATGAAAGGGAAATTACTTTTTCATTTGCTTGCCAGTGAAATATTGCAGAGCTAATTCTGCCTTTGTGGAGGTGATAGTCTGTGCGCTTTTTTTTTCGTTCTTTTTCTTTGCTTTTTTCAGTAATCTAGCTTGCAAGTCAGTCTCAGTTGGTTGTCAACTAGTAAAGCCAGCTGAGCTTCTAACCTGGGGGCTAAGAAAGCTGTGCAGTTGTGCTCTACAGGATAGTAAGGAGAAGAGGCTGGAAGGAAATCTAGTGCATCCTTGTGTTTTTCTGCCTTCTAAGAGGAAAAATGTTAACCACGTGTGCTGTAGTAGTACTTGAGTATCAGTCTTTTACTACAACTATTTAACTTCACTGTGTCTACCATTCAAGTTGACATTAAGCATTTAGGTTGTTCATGGCATGACATCTAATTTTCAGGGGAGAAGAACGTAAGCATTTACATCAGTCCTTTGAGTCAGGCATCGTTATGTGGTTAGACTTAATTTTTCTTCCCAGAATGGGTAAAAATGTTCAGTCTGCACATCTTTGCCCAAATCACAAATAACAAAGGTTTGGATTTCTCAGACTAGAAAAATAAGTTGTAGTTTAAAGAGTTAATAAAACATTTGACCATGGTTTCACTACTTCCCAATACAGTGCTACTAATCCAGCTGTGCTTGCATGTGCTTTGGGTTGTTTCCATTATTGAGAAGGTAACTTTTGACAAAGTATGTGTGTTGAGCTTAATTCTAACCTAAAGAGCTTCTGAATTCTTTTGGCATCCTTGTTTTCTCAGTTGACTAAGAGGCTGCTTAGGAAGTACTTTAAATGTGCTATAAAGGTGTTTTAAAAAAAGTTTTATTCCAACCCCTGGTACAGTGATGCAGGAAACAATGACCGTGTAGTAATTCAGGAACTCTTGAAGACAGTAGCGCAATCCCAACAGCTTGAGACAAGTACTCAGAGAGATTTTAAAGGTGAGTAAAGCCAGTTAAAACCAAAATACATTTAAAGTTTATTTTTCAGAGATTTGAGCAGATGTTTGTACATGTGTATTGCATGAGGGCACACGTGAACCTTTTCCACTTTAAAAAAAACCAGCCTCCTGTTTTCTTCAGCTGTGGAAATATCTTGAGTAGTTAAATACTCAGTGTGTGGTTGGCTCATGTTGGTGTCTTAGGAGGACAGATTGTAGTTGAATGACTGTGGCTGGGCAGAGGGAGCTAGGATGCCTGTTATCTTTTTCACAAGTGTACCACTGAAATGTACTGGAACTTAGCTACAACTGGTAGATCATTAAACTGAGTTATGGGCTACTGAGGCTTAATATTGAATTGAGGGGCAGGATAACCTCACGGCAAACAGTGCTGTGCAAGTCAGGTGTTAGCCACTTGTTTGGGGGGTGATCTGTCTTAACCAGAAAGTTTAGAAGTATTTTATCCATGATGTATGGAAGGATACTGGGTAAGAAAATAAAGATTTTCAGTGAGTTTTTCAAGGCACACGCTGCTACAGTGTGTTCATTTTTCCTCCCCATGACTAAATTGAAAGCAAAATCAAAACTATATAACAAGAGATTGAAGGAGAGAAGAAGTCTTGACAGATAGAGTAGAGCAGAAATTAGTTAAAATGGTCATAAACCTAGTACTTTGTGCCATTTTCCTCACTGTTCTCAGGAAACGTTCTACTTCATCTAAGCTGCTAGTCACTAATTAGCTCTACCAGTTCTTGATGTATATAACCTTACAGTTGGAGTCATGTCGTACACTCAAAGCATATGGTAGTCTGGCTGGTCTCTTTAGGCTCCATATATAACGCAAAGAGAAATGGGAGGAGAGTAATGGGCTGACTTCTTCATCCAGGCTATTCTCGCTGACCACTCAGAGTACTGAAATGAGCCATCTATGAATTACCTGTGGAGGAACATGCAGAAGGTAGTTGGTTAGGTTTAGATGCTTCATATTAGGTGTCTCCTGATCTGAACTGGTTTTGAAATACTTCTTTTTTTTCTTCCTTAAAAGACCATGGAAGGGTACTGTGGTTACAAAAATGTGCCAGCTTTCAACTACTCCTTTGTTAAGCTAAGACATTGGCTTTTAAATATAAAATGTATTGAGGAGGATCTTCAAGAGATTTGTGCTTTTTGATATGTCCTTATGTCATATTTTTTTTTGCACTTCTTACTTTAAAATTCCTTTTAAAATTTACTATAGTAATTATCAAATTGAAAGCTTCTGTACCTACCTGTATTATTTCTTGACACTGAAGTGCTGCAAGCCGTGCTCTGAAGAAATTGATGTTCCAGGACAAGAATATAGAGTGTGAAGGAGTAGAAGGCTATACAGTCAAAAAAACTTGTGGGTTGTCTAAATCTTTATTTTCCTGCCTGTGGAACCACACTGCTTTTTTCTGCTTGTATTGCTTATTCTGGTGCTATTGCTTGTATGTCAAAGTATACATCGATTAGACAGATTTGATATTAATAAAAAAATACACTTTTTAACCTTTTTTTCAGTGGTGGTGTTAACAGAAGTTGACAAACTCACTAAAGATGCTCAGCATGCTTTGCGAAGAACAATGGAGAAGTACATGGCGACCTGCAGGCTGATCCTGTGCTGCAACTCCATGTCAAAAATTATAGGACCTATTCAGAGCAGATGCCTGGCTGTGAGAGTGCCTGCACCCAGCATTGAAGATGTATGTGAAACAGAGGCAAAAATGTTATTTAAAAATTTTTACCAGATAACTTCTTGCTGTTGACTTGGGAAACATTTTACTTCCTCAAAGTGAGCTACTATTTCTTTGTGGTGGGTTTGTCAAACATGTCTTATGACAGACTGGTCCTTCTCTGGTACAGAAATGTTGCAAACAGGAGAATCTATAGGTGCCATAACATTTGTTAAGTGTTATACTCCATGCTATCTGTTTCCCATCTAGATCTGCCATGTCTTATCCAGTGTGTGTAAGAAAGAAGGCCTGACTCTTCCTCAGGAACTGGCTCAAAGACTTGCAGAGAAATCTGGCAGGAATCTTCGGAAAGCGCTACTTATGTGCGAGTCCTGCAGAGTACAACAGTAAGTCTCTGCTAACCATTAAAGTGAATTATACTCTTAGACACATAAATGAACTTAATTCTGAGGCCTTGCTAGCATAGGTGACAGTTTGACTTAATTTTTTTTTTTAAATATTGTTATGTAGGTATCCTTTTACTGCTGATCAAGATATTCCTGAGATGGACTGGGAAGTTTATTTGAGAGAAACTGCAAATGCTATTGTTGGACAACAGACACCACAAAGGTGAGTGAATACACTTACTTGCAGCTATGAAGTTTTTGTTGCACTCTTAAACCTAAAAAAAATGTTACCTTTAAAATGTGACATCTTTACTTGAGTTATATGTAGCTTTCTAGCATTTCTTCTGGAGCTGGTACTTTGCAACCTGAGGAAATGAGCTTTAAAGTTGCAAAAGGAGTCTGAATGAGCTTCAGGAACTGAAAAAATTGTTAACTAATGTTAAGCAAGAATAATAATTTAGGTATGAACAGAAAATAAAGGGAGACAAGCCTGAGACAAATTCTGATACCCTTGTGGCTTCTAGATTAACTGAGACTGTGGTAACTGGAGGATATGCAGGTTATTTTACTGTTTTGAATAAAAGTTGATGTTGCATTTGAATTGAAACTGACTGACTTGTGCAATGCTTTTAGGGTTTAAACCCAAAATCGGAAAAGAACCTTTGCTTGGGTTGACTTTTTTTTTTCCCCCCCACAAATAGTGATACTTTGTGGTGTCTTTCTAACAGGCTTATAGAGGTCCGTGGACGGCTTTATGAACTCCTGACACACTGCATTCCTCCTGAGATTATAATGAAGGTAATTCAGCTTCATTATCTAGCTTTTAATGTATTATAAATAGTAATGCTATGACAATGTTGAGTTTAAAATAAAACCAAACCACACCAAAACATAACAAATTATCCAAATATTGATGAAAATCTGTGTCCTTCCCAAATGGACATGGGTGACCAAAAGATACTTTTCTCTTGTGTTTCTTTCCACTATAGCAATCAAAACTCTGAAGCAATAAAGGCTCTGTTTCTGCATAACATTAGTACATAGCATTCACTTCTAATGATCCACAACCAATATACTAGGCTTGTTACTTAGATTCGTGCTTAAATGTTAGGAGTAATGGTTTTAAGCATGTAGATTTTGAGAGCATGAAGATGCTGTTCTCTAATTCAGAAAATGTACATGTCAAGTTTGGTTTTGTTGTGGACTTCCTTGTTCACTTCTCTGTTGAAAGGTTTACCAAAACTTGTTCTGTCATCATTGAACAGCAGCATCATAGCTGAGAAAAAGCAAAGAGGACATGCTTTGTCTCCCTAAAGAGTTCTCAGGCAATTTTATGGGCTAATTTAGATGTGGTTTGGGGTTGGCTTTTTTGGTAAAAGTTTTGTTAGTAAAAGTTTTGTTGTTTTAAGTGCAATATTTGCTCTATCCTAGTGGAGAGCTTTGCTGAATTATGCTATAGCAGCAGGTCTCTTGAAAGACAGAAGTCATCTTTGCAGAAAAAGCAAATGGGACATGCATGTGTTTGTTTTAGGTAGTATGAAAGCCCAGCTAGAGCAGAACAAAGATTAAAGCAAATGTTTGCGACTTACCCTAGGAGGACTTTGCCATCAAATGTAATTATAAGATGATAAATTTACTTTTGCATTAACTGATTGCTTCTTTCTGACAGTTTTGGTAGCAAGATATTTCTTTAACCTTCCTATTTTATAATAGGTTAGTGGGTCCTGTGTTGTTTGAAGACTGTTGTCAGCAGGTCAAAAGTTCTCTGCCCACTCACTTTTCATATACTTGAAATGGTCTAGAGATACTTCTCATTTAGTCCTGTTTTAATTAAGATGGACTTAAAGTGACTTTATTACTGTCTCTGATCTAAAGTAATGCATTTTTCGTTTTTGCAATGTCTGCAGTATTGCTGTAAAATATCTTGTGTGTCTATACATACAAATGTACATAAACAGATACACTTGAATTTTAGATAAGCTCTTTCCTTATTGATGTTGTTTCTTTTTATGCTCAAATGTTGTTGAGATAGGAAGTGATTTTAATACACTCGCTATCTTGGTAAAAATTCTCTCTAGAGCCATGTGCCTCCATGCAGTAAAGGTTGCAGTATTTGAAGACGAGGTTAATATATTTTCTTTGTTAAGGCATAAGTCATTCCTGTATATGATTTATCCTATCTAAGAACACAATAGGCAACATCTATTTTGACATTGGGAATTTATCTTGAAATAAATTTCTGAAGAGACAGTTCCCTGAATCAAGTTCTGTCAAATAGGTGGTGTAATGATTCCTGAATGTCAATTCTGTTGGATTCATGAGTGAACTATTGGTCATAGTCTGACTCTTCTCAGAGAAATAAGGTTATCCTCTTAACAAAAAATACATAATTTTTCAAAATACTGTCCTTTTTTTTCCCCCCTTTTAGGGCCTCTTGACAGAACTTCTCAATAACTGTGATGGACAGCTGAAAGGAGAAGTTGCACAGATGGCTGCTTTCTATGAACACCGCCTGCAACTGGGCAGCAAAGCTATTTATCATCTGGAAGCATTTGTGGCAAAGTTCATGGCAATTTACAAGAAGTTTATGGAGGACGGACTAGATGACATGATGTTCTAACTCTCGTGTCCAAAGTCATACACAGAACGTTGTGTCATGATGCCAGTAATATTGCAGATCTTGTCTACTTTTCCATGCTTGTGGGTCTAGTTGAAAGTCAAATATGCTATTAATATAAACCACAGTGAAATAAAGAATGATGTTCAGTTTTAGAAACCATACGGATTGAGAGCTGTAAATCCATCTTTGCATCCATAGAAAACATGTTAGCCTTTCAGGAAAGATGAGTTGCCTTGGAAGATGTGTAAGATTATAGTTGTTTTGCAGTATTTGTAAGCAGACATGAAGAAAAGAGTATAAGGATGCTGCATGCTTGCTTTTTGATTCTTCATGGGCAAGGCTGCAAGCAGAGATGGTTTTCCACGTTGTGGTATGTTCAGGTTTGAGCATATATTTTTGCCACGTGATTTCTATATCTTGCTGCTTCTTTGGCTTTGCTGCTTTTAGTCACAACGTTTTCTGTGGCGTGCTAACAGTGTTTTCTGTCTGTAAGCGGTTGTATTAGAATTGTGGATGAGCAAAACTTCTGTATTGCTTTTAAATCATTTTGACAACATGGAATACTTTGCTTAGAAAGAATATACGTATATAGAGTGAATCTACTTGCTATCTGACACTTTTGGGTTCACCTCAACATACACATAATAGTGATCAGGTAAAGATTATTCCCTTAACTGTGGCTTAGCCAAGGGAAGGTTTTGACTTTTGACAAGTATTCTTTCATCTCTTGAAACAGTATCTGACATTTTTTTAAAAAAGCAAAATAAATTGTAGAAAATATGAACAACACCTGACATGCTGAACTGGTGTTTTATACTGTTTGTGACTACATTGGTCTGTGCATTCATTTGCTTTGATGTAGACTCTTTCAGTAAGGTGGGATATACTCCCCCTGTTGTA
>WAAB01017471.1:55729-97738 GCA_013389865.1 Piaya cayana | reverse complement strand
GTATCAGAAACAGCGTGGCCAGGCACCAGCACCTTTGAAAGACGTAATCACCTAGTTCTCAGGAGTCTCCCCAGCAATGCAACAGGCTGTACCACCAGAAGGAGGAAGGCAGCACAGCTGAAGCCACCATCCATGGGAATCCTGACCACCTGCTGTCTGTGCCTTTCCCTGCAGAGCAGCTCCATTTTGCATACAGCATGTCTACCCAGTGCAGCAGCAGATATCAGCTGGATCTTAGAAACCACTGAGTATACTGGCACTGTGAGTTGCTCAGCCTTTCAACATGACTGGTTTAGCTTGGGTACAGTCTTGAAACAAAGTATTAGCAAAATCAGCTGTGGGAACAGTGAATTTCCTCTTCCACCAACTCCCACATAATGCACTGTACAACTGTGAAGTCCACCAGAGGGATATTTTGGCCTCAGGCTGCAGCACCACTGGGTGACCACATCTTCACAGAACCCCCACAGAAGCTCTAGGAGAGGCTGTGCTCTGAAACCACAACTTGCACACCATGCTACCAACTCCAACCCATCATCTGGGAAGTACTGGTACCACTAGGAAAGGTAAGGTGCATGGCTTCCAGTTTTATAGGCAAAAGAACACATAATGGTGTTAAATTTCTAAATACAGGATATTATCTAAAAAGATGCTTTTTTAACAAAAAGGAAGCACTTTTTAAGCAGAGTTGCCTGTTGCAAAATGTCCATGTTAAAGTGATACTACTTTGAGCTCTAATCCCAGTTAATTAAAACTCTATAATTAATACTTGATTTCATCCCCTCCTTTTCCCCATTTAAAAGTGTGCCAATTGTTCAAAACTGAATACAAATGCCTGGTGTTAGTCACCTTACATGCCTTTATACACAAATAAGAACCGTGAAACCTAAAATAAGAGATCTAACTACTGTATTCTCTAGCAGTGCTTTATTAAAAATAATTAACGTACAAATATAAACTATATCCATGCAATTAAATTCCAAACCCATCATTTTAGTGGCTGGTCCAGCCCTGAGCTCAGGCTTGCCATCTGGTGTTCCTTCTGTGTTCTCATCACAATTATTTATGGGTGGCTAGGACATTTCTATTGAAAGAGTTAATTAATTCTTTAGAAGCAACAGCTTTACCACTGTGTTGTTTTCCCACAAGAACTGTTGCTTACCACTACATAAGGCAAGCCGGAGTGTTTAGGGGGCACATTTAAGATTTTTGGGGCACTGAAGTGCAGTCCTCGTCCAACAGCAACCAGAGCTGCAGCAGAGGACAGAGCAGCTTGATGCTACAGAGTGCAGGAGCAGAACAGTGTACAGAGAGCCTGTACAGCCCCTGTCCACACTATCCAGGTCTAGGCAAAGGCACCAGGTCAGAATAAACAGCTGCATGTGAGATGAGCTCAAGCTGCATTTCTGCAGCGACACTGTGCTGCTTTGTTTGTCCTGGATGAGATGATCGGGAGCAGGGGAAAGCTGACCACTGCTGGCTGCACTGGCTGAATTATTGCAGCATTTAGAGAGCTGCTGGAGGAACTCCATTTGGAGTTGGTTTCATAACTTCTTTTCACACCAGTTTTTCTAAGGCTGCAGTCTCCATTTAAAAATAGACCTGCCAATAAGCAGGTATGTGTAATACAAAGCAAAGTTTACTCCCAAGCCACCCCAAGAGACAGAAACACTTGCTCTCCATCTCTTTCTAGGTGTATTCACTACAGATATTGGAAGAAGGGCTTGATTCTGTTTCTCTTAATGAACAAATACTCAGTAATCCAAAAAGTATAAACCACCAGGTTAACACCTGTACACATTTAGCTGAATCATGGTAATTACACCTTTGAGCTCTACAGGCTGCAGGGTACCTGATAACTTCACCACAAGACTGCTCAGGCTTGCACTTAGAGAAAAAAATAAATCTTCCTAGAAGAAGGAAAAAACAAACCAGCACCCAAAAAATCTGTAGAAATATCCACAATGCTACTCTGCGAGTTACAAAAATACTCTCAAGTACGACCAGCATGACTGTGTCCACCCCAATACGTAAACCCAGCACTTAAAAGTAGCAATATTGATCACTGAAATACAGTCGTCACAGACCCTCACAATGAAATGCACACATGTTGTTTGGTTACTGCAACTGCATCCCTGTTGTAAGATGAAGCCAATCTCCCTCTGCAGAGGGCTGTCAGTGAGGCAGAATGTGAATCAGAAGAAATGCTATCTTTTGGCAGAGAGAAAACCAAAATACCCACTTGCTGCATTTCTGGTGTTTGCAGCTTTTTTCAGTGAGCTAGGGGTGCCTATGAAGCATACTGGAAAAAGGAGGTGGGGCACAAAGTATAATTCAGCAACAGCAACCTGCTTGATTTTCTGGAACCAGGCATCCACCCTGCAGTCACTATGCTGGAGTGAAGCAGTGCAGCCACCAGTGGTTTAAAAGCCAAGAGGCCTTCAGAAACTAACAACTTTGGGTACTTTCACTTTTGGTTTTGGCAGCTTTGATGTTTCCATAATTTCTTCATAATCTGCACTCATTCCGGTGGCCCATCGCCCAACTGTAACTTGATCTGCAGAGTGAGAGACAAGAGGTTACGTGAAGGCTAAGCATTACGATTACAACAAACTTTCACATTTGAGAAAGATTTGGCCTCTGAAGGCCCGTCATTAGTTCACCAAAGATTTGCATACAGCTGGAAAGTTACATATGGTTTCAGATGCAACAATATCCTGCAAGATCAGATAGAGGAAAGAGACGAAGTATAGCCCTCCATTGCCTCCATAAATATTTATATACTAATTCCACAAAAGTTGCATATAATTAACCCAAAAGTTCTGTAGACTACATAAAGCAGATGCACAAATTTTACACCACTTCCATAAGAGAATCATTCTTCAAACCTCTGTATGATGCTTTTGCCTTCCATGGCACAGGATTTTTTTTATATAACTTGTCCACCCACATGGATAACAGAAAAACGTAAGTAAGCAGCTTATTGGCTGGTGAATCCAGCTAGACAGATCTCCTGCCTTGAACCTTTGCCTGCACACAGTGCTTTTAAAAGCTGCCAGTACCACCACACTGCAAATGACATACCTAGTTCACTCACTTCACACACACAGCATCATCAGAAGAAACTAATCTTGTTCTAGAGCTGCTAAAGCAACAAAAAAAACCTAATAAATACACATTAGCATATCAGGGTATCTTCAGAAACCCATAGATATTTTTAAACTGAAAGATCAAGTTTTGCACTGCCTCCCGCACACAGTCCTTAATAAAAGTGCTCATTCCCAAAGGAAGGTCACCTTTGCTGTTAGCAAGTTGTCTTCTCAAATCCTTTCTTCTTGACCAAAGCTAGGCAACGCCAGTAAATGAACATGATTTGGCTGTGCACTCAAGCTCCACCCTGTACATTCCACTGCATCTCACCTAAGTTCTGTTTTTCCGGACAGTCTTTTTTGAAGTGCTCCACAGAACCACAAAGTTTGCAGCTGCCACCTGTTAAAAGAGAAATTTGTCACTTTTCTAGGAAAATAAAATCCTCAGAACAGAACAACCCCCTTACACTGTTTTCCTGGTATACCTATATAAAAAACTTGTTCCAGTTTTCTTTTGTGACAATCTGTAAACAAGACAAGAAAATGTCCCTGTGGACAGGCCTGCACTTAGGCAAAAGTAACGTCACAGAGCAGACACGCAGACAGCTTTGGAAGGCTGCAAACAGCACATCACAGGCTCTCAGAATGGTTTGGGTTGGAAGGAACCATAAAGATCATACAGTTCCAAACTGCCTGCCCTGGGAAGGGACACCTTCCTTGGATCAGGTTGCTCAAAGCTTCATCCAGCCTTGGGCACCTTCAGGGACGGAGCAGCCACAACTTTTCTGGGTGACTTCTGCCAGGGCCTCCCCACACTCACAGTAAAAAAATCCTTTCCCATATCTAATCTAGATCTCCCTTATCCAGGTTAAAAGCATGGCTCCTTGTCCTACCACTGCACTCCCTGACAAAGAGCCCTTTGCTATCTTCCTCTGTCTTCAATGGACAGACAGACCTGTTTATAGTCACACTGCGCTGTACAAACTCAAGTCACTACATACTGAAGATTTCTGATCTGTTGCAAGCTCTCTTTTTGAGCAAAAAGCTGAGCTCTGCTGAAATTCATACTCAAAGAACTTCTGAACTTAGTAGGAGCTCCTGAGAGAAAGGTAATGCTACACCAGGTACTGAAATATGAAATATAGATTCTATTTCTATTGCAAACATTGAAAATACAATGATTTTTCTTCCAACTTAACTGTGCTGTAAGATCACCCTTTAAAATTTGCCAGACCTCAAGATTGTACCAGAAGACAGATGCTATTTATTACTGCCAACACAGAAATAAAGCAGAGCAGAATCTGAATGAAATTTTCAAACTCAGATCACATTTCTCATTAAAGTCACTTAAAATGAAGATGTCCTCTTTCTAGTGAAAGCCCTGGTTTTGCATAAACACCTCCCATAGTCTTAAGCTATAGCATAAGTATGCTTTTACTACGTACTGTAGAATATGTACATTTAAGTGCACACTGTCTACATATACACAACCTATTACGATTGTGTTTGTGCGCTGTCTGATACTGTAAACACAAGCAAGTTCGCATGCTTTGAATCTCACCTCATTGTTTTACACTGAGATATAATTAAACTAGAAAACCTTAGGGAGTCAATATTTACACTAAACACCCCAGAATTTATCTTATTTTACTAAAAGACATTTGGAAATTCCTTTTAGTCATTCACTTGCAATGTTACTTTGTTTCATATCAGATAAGTACAAAAAACGTGTTTTGGTTTTAGCAAATTAGTACACTCACCTTCAGCATATAGTCCCTTGGGATTATCTGGACATGACCTTGATAGATGACCCATCCCACCACAGATGAAACATTTTGCATATGGAAATGCCCCTGCAAAATCCCATACAGTTTATGATCCACAGCAAAAAAAAAGGTAAGAGATAGACAACCGTGAACATACTATATTGACAGTATTTACTACACTATTATAACATAAACACTACACTGTCTCTCAAACTGTTAGATTCACTGCTTTAATGTTACAGTCCTTTAAACATATTAAGGTATCTTCTCACAACACTTAAATTACTAAAACATAAAGTTCATTTTTCATTAGTCAGAAAACTCAGATGAAAGCACCTTGAAAAAGACAAATTTCTGAGGCATACCAGCTGCTGGATCTACTTTGGCTTTGCATTTGCTGATGTCATGTTCTGTGGATCCACATCGGTAACAGATTCCTGTACCCATATCTTGACTTTCCAGTACCGCAGGACAATCAGCCACACCATGGCCAGGTTCTCTACAGTGGAAACAGACCTTTGAAAATAAAAAATTACATGTGTTTTCACAGGCAGTTCATGTAGCAAAACAAAGCACTTGCACATAACATCACAAAAAAAAAAAATCACTAACTCCAATTATCTAGTTACCACCTATAGGTAGTAGACTTTTACTAGATCAGTATTTCTCTTGACTGAAACCTTGAGGGTGCTATTAGGACCTTATTACTGGTGTCAAGATTTGAGGTTACTCTAACATTAAAGAATGAGACTCTGTGAACAGCACTCAAAGACCTGAACATTCCAGTCCAATAATGCCTTCCAGCTTTTCAGAAGGCAAACATATCAAAGGATGTTCCCTTCATGGAAAAACAGCTAAACAAAAGAGACACTGTACCCTGCTGCAAAGTAATTGCCAGTGGTGTATGCCATGAAACTGTATTATTATAGGTACTTTTCTTCTTTCATCAACACCACTCTCACTGACAACCAAACATCCTGGATGAATGGTGATATGCAATTTTGACTACAGCACACTTCCCACACTCTTTAAATGTTACTGCAGTAAATACTGAAGTACATGTAAGCAACACTGCACCAGTCCTACAATTTACTCATGTGAAATTCAAACATCTCACACTTATTAGTAGTACAGACTCTATACTGCATACCCAGATTATATTCAGTAGAAGCCTGTGCTGAGATAACTGTTTTCAGGGAGTCTCCTTTTAAGTGTACCAGATCTCACTCCAATTCCCAAACAGAAGACACTGCAGAAAGTAGGTCCAAAACAGCTGCACTATTATTCTGAAGAATTACACAGAAAGCACTGAATTAGTTTCACCCAGGTGCCCACAGGGAACAGAAATTCATCAAAGCGTAGCAAATCACCATTTAACCTTAGGACCCATGCTAAAGGCTAAAGCATAGGCTGAAAGGCGTTGCCTGCTTCAAAGCTGAGATACTTCACTCTTTTGGGGTCTTTTAACGACCCTTAGTTCTGATTCCAGTGTGACCTCAAAGCATGAGCAGAGAAAAAGAAGCCTACATTTCCCACAGAGCTTTTACCAATATCTTTCACAATAAACACAGATAGCCAAACCCAAATGACTCAAGACAAAACCCACCATAGCATTTTTCTTCTTTTCTTGCCTCTTCAGCCTCCTATCCTCCCGTCGCTTGTCCCTCTTCAAGGCCAGCGCCACCTCCTTCTCCAGCTCCGCTCCCTCTGCTTCGGTGCCCCCTCCACCTCGACGGCTTTCCCTCAGAAACGCCGCAAACCCGTTCACGTCTTCGTTCAGATAGTCCTTTTTCTTCCTGTTCTTCTTCTTCCCCTTCTCTTGCTCCTTCTTCGTGGCGCGCGGGCCGGGGCCACCGGCCATCTCCTCCCAGGGGGTGGCATCCAGCGCCCTCTCCCGAGCTAGGCCGCTCCGCCGGGCCCATCTCGTCATGGCGTGATCGGGATCGGCGCCGGGGCTCCTGCAGCCCCAAGAAAGCCAACAGGAAGACCGTAACACTGCGGCCTCATGTACTCCCTCGCGCCGGAAGTACGGCGCGGCGCCCTACTATTGCGTCACTTCCGGCCAACAACGAGCCATTGCTCCACCCCTGAGCGGCGAGAGAGGCGCCTTCCGAAGGCGCAGGGGCTTCTCCGGGGGGGCGGGACCTCGGTGGAAGGGCCGGGGCGCAAGGGGAGAAAGAGTTCGTGGCATAAGGGCGCTGCAAGGGATTCCCTGTTTCTGTAGATTAGGGCCCAGCCGCCCAGGTCTGATCCCCCTCAACACAGTANTGCTTCTGCAGTTCTGAAGGGGCTCCTTTGGGTTAGGGTCTAGGTTGCCTAACAATTTTCACCAAAAATCTCACAAACACCCCAAAAAATGTAATTTTCACCAAAAAATCTCGTCACAAACGCCCCCAAAAAGCTGATTTTCAATTAAAATCTCAAAACTACCCCAGAAGTGTGATTTTCACCTAAAATCTCCTCAAAAACACACCTAAACCGTGATTTTTACCACAAATATCACAAACCTCACTACCTCTCCTACCCTTCCTGTCCCGCCAGGACATTACTGTCATTACTACTGACAGGAGCAGAGTGGCCACTTGTGGGGCTGGGAGAGTCCTGGAGGGACGGGGATCCTTATCTTTGGGGGCTGCCGCGTACCCCTGGGCGAGTGCTCCCTGACCTGCGCCAAAGCAGAGGGGCTGCAGCTGCATCCCTGGGCAGAGGGACCTTCTGCCGTCACACCTTCTGGCTCGTCCTGTGGCTGGAGCTGCTCTCCAGGGAAAGAAAGAGACGGCAGGTGGTCACCATCCCCACGGATGGTGGCTTCGGATGTTCTGGCTTCCGCCTCCTCAAGGAAGAGTGCTATTGCAGTAGGAATTCCTGTGGGAGGAGGCACCACCGGCATGTGCCATGTTCCCCGGAAGGCTGGTGCCACTATGGTGTGTGGGGGTCAGGCAAAGGCATGTGGAGAAGGGGGAGAAAGCAGTACCCAAAGACTTGATCAGGTGGATGAGATTTTATTTCCTTTTTAGTCAAAACATTTTGTGGATCCCTCCCACTGGCCCGAGCAGTGCAGCAGCTTGTGGGGCTGAGAGATTCTGGGGGGCTTTGTGCCAAGGCTACGCCTCAGAATTATTCAGTCCCTCATGTGCTGAGGAGAGCACGTGCAAGCCCTCAGATACAAAAGGACAATGAAGTCCTCAATATCAAACATCAGTGAAGCTGTGGTGTTGTCCAGTAGGTAAAGAGATTTTGGCATTCAAGTATGGTAAGAGGTGGAGAGCCTGTAATATAAAGCATGGGCTCCCAAATTGCCTTTCAACTTGGAATGCAATAGTTTTGGGTCATCCTCTTGCCATCTGGATTCTATGAGGCTGAATCATGTCTGCAGGCAACTCACACACACCTAACAGGGTTAGCACAGGGGCTCACAGCAACCCACTTGTTGAGTACATTTTTAAAAATTCCCAAAAGGCTGGCAAATCCCAATTGGTCCACGTTAAGGTGAAATGACAGCAGCAATCCTTTTCAACTGTTGATTTCTTTTGACATTTATATTGTCTTGGGCTACGGCCGTGGCTAATGGGAAAGAGGTGTTGGTATGTAGGAAAAAAAGGAGCAAAAGAGAGAGAGATTAAAAAAGAAGAGAGGAAGAGAGAAAGAGATATTTAATCACCCTTGGAGCAAGCAGCAGTTCTCTGAGCCATCCTGTTAATGAAGTCTTTTGTATTGATTAACTCCAATGTGCTTGGCAAAGCACTCATGGATTAGTCAAGCGTGGCTTCTCCTCTGCTCCAACTGGCTGATTTTTGGGAACGTATTTCTGAGTACTGAGTCCAACTTATGCTCTGATCCTCAGTTCAGTTCCCATTTTACAGCAACCAAACTGCAGAATATCCTGTTGGGAGAATGTTTCTAAGTGATCCACACTGAAAATGTTTGAGCCGTGATAAGTGGAATTGTGTCAGTGTCCCTTTGTCTGTTAAGCCAAGACTAGGTTATTGACCAGAAGCATGTGGCAGGTTGTAGACTGCCTGTTTAGTTACGGTGCTTGCTGCTGGTTGCACATGTATCTCAAAGCTAGAAATTTCCAGTGTATCCCATATATTATTATTCTTTGTGTTCAGAATCACCTGTGTTAAGGATTTTGGAGGACTACCAGAAACAAAAAAGATGATGTCCTAGCTATTATTACCGTTTCCTTCTTTCTTTGCCTGCCTTTAGTAATTCCTCCTGCTCTCCAACTAAAGGATCACCCAAAATAAAAACCAAATCTGTCTGAAAGCTGTTTCCTGTGTTTTAAAGAACACCACATACATTTTTACTTCCTGGGATTTTTTTTTTCTGGGCCCACAGGGGAAAGTTTGGTTGGTTGATTTGAGCTTTTTCCTGTTTATTCATTCACATTATGCACACCTGCAAGATCTACTCACATGAACAGTGCTCATGGTAGCACCTCCTTTTCCTACAGCTAATTTGCTGTACCTTTCCCCTTCTTCCTGCTCTCTTTTTAGAATACTCATTTTCACATTAATGCAGTTCTTCCCCTCCCCTATTAAATGAACTTCAATTGATCTCCAGGTTGTACCTTTCCTCTGTGTCTACATTAGCACCATGCCAAGGGGCAGACGAGGTGGGAGAGGAACCCTGTGCTCATCAGCACCAAGCCAGCACCGGCAGGAACCACTGACTCTGCTGCGCCTGGCAGTCAAGAAAGGCAGGAAAAGAGAAGTGGGTTGTGATGTCCTGACCAGGGAAGCCCTGAACCAATGCTGCACTGGGGGTGACTGGTTTAGGCTTGTGAGCAGGACTCCTTCAGTGGCCCTGGCCCTTCTCTCCCTGCTTTCTCCAAAGGCCACTTCTGTGTCTGAAGCTGAATCCAGCAAGCAGAAACAACTTCTGCGACTCTAGTTGTGTGTCCTCTGAATGCTGCAAAATGCAAAAATGACACTTGGCATGCATCTTTCTTAGTTAAATGCACCGTGCAAACCTCTTCCTTCAAATAGTCTGGAACTTAACAGTCAGTGAAAAAATACTGGATCATATAATTTTCTCTGTGCACAATTAAGCCCACTTTGAAAAAAACTGGCTTGGTTACACAAGTCTTTCTGTAAGGTGCAACCAGAGCCTAAGGTTTTGAGTGGCCAAGAATGCTGTTTGCAGGTAGACAAAAAAGGCACATCACTATCATGAAATGGCATAAGGACCCTCAGAACGTCTTCAGGACAGCTCTTGTTTTATAGAGGCAGATGTTTGCACGCTGCCCATGTTGTGCTGCTCTTCACAGGTCTGGGTGGACAGTGTTATCTTTGGCTGTGTGGGTGTCTTAAATGGGTGTCTAAGTTGAGTGTCCAACAATTTCTTGTTACAGTCTCCAATCTGGTTAGGTAGGTTGAAGCTTTGTAACAACCAAAATTTCTTTTTGAACTCCAATACTTAATAAATAAAAAAAGTCTTTCTGAAACTTGAGTAAGGAAGAGCTGTCAGCTGCTGTGTTTCCTCTGTTGAAAAGTACTGCCTGGAAATATAGAACATCTTCTATTCACAGGGAGCAAAAGGCTTGGTTGACTGTCCCAATACAGTCAACAATCCTGAACTCACCCAGAGCCACAAATGGATGGCTAAAGTAAACGTAGCAACAATGCAAGAAGCTCCCGCTTTAGCAGTAGTTTCATCTCTGCCTATGAAAAAGGCTTCCTCACTGATCCACATCCAATGGAAGTGAAGCAGTTTAAAAAGAGCTGCAGGGAACAAGCAATATTTTTTCAGTCCCCACAGTGACATTATTCTCACAGGAAGACAAGGTGATTTGTTCCAGCAACTCCTTGAGACTGCCAGAAAGCTTTCTCCCTNGCAGAAATGCTGGAGTGCTTCCACAAATCTTGAAATAATAATAATAAAAAAATTAGAAATAAAAAATACTCAGGAAGTTCTAGAAGAACAGAAGTAATGCAAAGGCAAAATGAGATAGTAAGGGTGAAACTCATTGCTGTAAGAGTTCTAGTGACATACTTCAGCATAGCAAATACATTTAAATATACATTTGACCTTTACATTTCCAGCTTTGTAGAGAGACATTGCATTTTAACCTTTGAGGACAGAACAGTTATAGTTGTCTCCAATAAGCACATCATTCCTTACACTTTTCAAATCCAAAGAATGTCTTCCTCAACTAAGAGCCAAACCATCTTCTGTTTTCTTTAAAATACATTTTAGCTTTTTTTTTTTTCTGCAATGGGTACTTGCTACTGTCCCAGACACCTCCCTGCTCTAAATATACCTTATAGAAAAATATTTTTAACATTTTATTAAAATCAGAACTGTACTCAGTAGATTTCCTTTCAGTGAAAGGATTAATACATGACTAGCTGACCAGATCACAGCAGTAGGAAAAAATATACTGCAGCACTGGAAAGTCTCATTTATACTGCACCCAGAACTGCAGTTTATGAAGTCTATTTCCAGAATTTCCCTGAAAGGTAAAGACTGAATTTATAAAAATATTTTATTCATCACTGTACTTCATTCAATCTTAAGCATATGGGCCTTATGTTTTAGAGAGCTAAGTACTTCAATTCCATCAGTGAGAAGACACCCTACTCCTGATCCACACAGATTTGAAAACTAGGCCAAAAATTGTATACTCCTATTTTAAAAGCAGTGAATTTGAAGGACAGTGAAGAAGAAAACTGACCAAAACATAAAGCTTGCATCTTGTGCAAAAGACAAAAGGCTTCTTCTCTCCAGCAAGCAACTCTTCTCTTTTGTATTTCCAATAGCATGACAAATTGAAGTACAGTAATAAAACAGCAATGTACTCAGGTATTTCAAGAATACCCTGAAATTTATTTTAAAACACACACACAATTTTATATGCAGAATTTTGATTAAAATTGCTATAAAATTTCTCATTTATCATTCCTGTAGCAAGACCACTGTATCTTCTTTTTCATCCAATTTATTTTTTGAGAACTATCCGCATACTAGAGAGATTAAAATTTCTATAAGCTTTATTCTCTCAAACAAGAATCTTAATTTGGCATTTCAGGTCAGGCAGAGTGAGCTGGAGCCAGCTCCAAATGAGCAGCGAGTTTTAACTGTTCTGAAGTTCACAATAAGGTTAAAATTAGTTCTTGGAAAATACTAAAATATGCATAAGATTTCTGGAAAAGTTTATTCACATGCATCTAAGTGGCAAATACATTCCATAACCAGTTCTTGTCTCATTGCACACGACTGATGGAGATCACTCCTGCATGCTTTTTAAGAAACTCTAAAATGAGTCTTGGAAAGTTTATTTGCTAGCATTTTCGGTATCACAGAATCACAGAACAGTCTGGGTTGGAAGGGACCTTAAAGATCATACAGTCCCAATCTCCTGCAACAGGCTGGGACATGTCCCACTAGATCAGGCTGCCCAAAGCCCCATCCAACCAGGCCTTGAACACCTCCAGGGATGGAGCAGCCACAGCTTCCCTGGGCAACCTGTGCCAGAACCTCACCACTCTTATGGTGAAGAAATTCCTCCCTATGTCCAGTCTAAATCTGCCCCTCTCCAACTTATAACCCTTACCTCTAATCCTATCACTACAAGCCTTTTTAGGCAGTCCCTCTCCAGCTTTCTTGTAGCCCCTACAGGTACTGGAAGGTCGCTATAAGGTCTCCCCGCAGCCTTCTCTTCCCTAGGCTGAATAAGCCCAACTCTCTCAGCCTGGCCTTGTACGGGAGGTGCTCCAGCCCCCGATCATCTTTGTAGCCCCGCTCCGGACGCGATGAGGCACTGGCACAGGTTGCCCAGGGGGGTTTCCCTCCCTGTAAACGTTCAGGCCTGGCTCGGACCTAGCTCCGGGCAACCCGCTCCACCAGAAAATACCCAGGCCCGGCACCGGATGACAGTTCCGGTCCCGGATGACAGTTCCGGTCTCACCCTCTCCCCCGGCGCCGCTCTGTGACGCTACATCCGGCGCAGGACCCTAACATGAGATGGCACCGACCCGGAAAAAGCTAAACCGCGCCGGCGACTGTCGCTCTGCGCATGCGCAGGGAGGGGGCCTGGGCGGATACGGCGCCGCGTCCCAGGGTGCTCACGGCGGGTTGGAGGCAGCCGCCATTGGCTCTGTTACTCGCTAAGTGAGCTTTTGGTGACAGCAGCGATGGGGAAGCTGAACGTGGTGATGCTGCAGTACCTCTCGAGGGAGCACTTCAGAGTGCTGACAGCGGTGAGGCGTGTCCCGGCGCCGGCGGGGGCCGGGCTGCGGGAGGGGTACGGAGCTGGGTTCTGTCCTTTCCCCTCGGTGTCAGTGTTTACTGGCCCGGGTGGCGCCGTTCTTCTCCGGCCTCGCAGGTATTGAGCAAGGCGGCGTCTCCGGTTCTCGGGGTGGCTGAGCGACGGTGCCAGGTCTGTGGCAGTGTTTTTGCCACCCGCGTGTTAAACAGACCGCGCGGGGTGGCCTGTCTCGCTGCTCCGGTGGCAGGAAAGACGAGTGGATTCGTGGCTGTGTGAGTATGAGGAAAGAACCTCGATTCAGAAGGATGGAACGGCTCTTTTCTCGCTGCTGAGCCCGAAATGTAATTGGTTGTTGATCTTCTGGCTGGTACTGTAGAAGTTTTAGGACTGAAATGTGCTGAGGGTATCAAGGGGTGGTGATGCGTATTAAAGCTTTTGGTTAAGTCGTTAAAAAACATAAATTGCTCTTTGTTGAATCATAAAATCATAGAACAGTTTGCTTTGGAAGAGACCTTAAAGATCATACAGTTCCAACCCCCTGCAATAGGCAGGGATATGTCCTACTGGATAAGGCTGCCCAGGGCCCCATCCAACCTGGCTTTGAACACCTCCAGGGATGGGGCAGCCACAGCTTCCCTGGGCAACCTGTGCCAGAGCCTCACCACTCTCATGATGAAAAAATTCCTCCTTATGTCTGGCCTAAATCTGCTCCTCTCCAGCTTATACCTATTGCCTGACTTATTGTCCTGTCACTACAAGCCTTTGTAAACAGTCCTGTCTTTTCTGTAGCCCCTTCAGGTACTGGAAGATCACTATAAGGTCTACTCAGAGCCTTCTGTTCTTCAGGCTGAACAAACCCAACTCTCGGCCTGTCCTTTTAGCAGAGGTGTTCCAACCTTCCAGTCATATTTGTAGCCCTCCTCTGGACCCATTCCAACAGCTCCATATCCTGATGTATTATTTAATTTCACTTGGAATCTGATATTACTTTATTGTTGAATGTTGAGAGGGCTAAGAAATCTATTTTTATTTACTCTTTTAGGTGGAAATGGGCATGAAGAACCATGAAATAGTTCCTGCTAGCCTAATTGCTTCCATTGCCAGTCTTAAACATGGTGGCTGTAATAAAATTTTGAGAGTGTTGGTGAAGCATAAGCTACTAGCTTATGAACGAACTAAAAGTAGGTTTGCATTTTGTTTTGGGCTCCTTCTGTCATTTTGACCTCAGTGTTTCAGAGTGGTACTTGCAGAAGTACCACAGCTTGGCATGTTTGAGCATCCAGAGTACTTACTAGGCTTACTTTCTCTTGGATCTGCCTGTGAAATATGGATTTGTGTAGCACCATATGTTGTAGCTGTCTGCTGAGCTGCTGGTGTTGAATAAATGATAAAGATGACAAGCAGAAAGAGATGAACAGTTAACTTTATTGCTGAAGTCATGAAAATTTAGAGTCTCCAGCTAAGGCAATATCCAGGTACATACCATCCCACATGAGTTACAGTCTTAGAGTACACAAACTGGAATGGACTGTGCAGATACAGCTACTAAAAAGTAAATTTTTATTCCCTGTCATACAGGAAGTAGTAGTCGTACAGGCCTTTTGAAGTTTACTTCACCCTTTTAAGTTGCATCTGGCTTTGCAAACCTACTGTAGGAGTCTACAGGAAATTCATACCATTTTTGTCCCAGTTCTTTAGAGCATTAAGGGTGCTGTAGTTCAACACAACCCCAGATCCCTACTGTGTCTCCTATGTGAGTTTATTCCAAAATGCTGCTTGGGTTTTCCCAGGCTTTTTTAATAACTGCTATTGCCTCTGTTAGAGAGGGACTAACAGTACATCTGTATTTCGCCCAGTTCTCAGTTTCTGTAAAAGTTGCAGGATTTTAAATCGCTTTACTGCTCTGTCATATTGGGTTGATAATGAGCCAGTGGATGAAATCTTTACTTCAGTGTTACGTACTGGAAGCTGAAACAAGAAAAAAGACTGAATTGAGGCTTACTTTAATTGTAATATATACATAACGAGGAATTAAATGTTTTGCATTTTATTCTTACCTAGCTGTCCAAGGTTATCGATTAACTAATGCCGGATATGATTACCTTGCTTTGAAAACTCTGTCTTCCCGACAAGTCATAAATTCTGTTGGAAACCAGATGGGTGTTGGCAAAGAATCAGGTAATTAAAAAAAATGTTTTTAGGCAAAGCCAGTTGTAATGTTGCAGATGTTTTGCTAGTCACTAGGTAAGTTTTCCTCTGGATAGTCACGTCAGTTAATCTGTCAAACACCAAGATTTACAAGTCACTTGTTGGAATGGAGGTTTCTGGCTCCATTTGAACATTTCTTCACAAGACTGTCATTCTGCTTTGATCTTTTTCTCTGATTCTTGGTTCATCACCTGAAAGTTACTTTATAGGCAAATGCTGTTTGGTTCATGCTTTGTGAAGAGGTTCAAACCACTTTAGCAAAAAGATAATTTCAGCTTTTTCATCTCACTTAAGGTAGTAAAGTAAAATTGGCCCAAAACTATTGGAGTACTATCTTGGTTCCTCTTTCATGTATATTGTAATTTGACACAGCACATGACTTGTATTATTGAAGAATGAGAAGGGGATTATTGAGGACAAATGGTAGCAATGAAACATAGGCTATTCGTTAACACTGTTTATATTAAAAGGCTAGTCCCTTAGGTTGTCCACTCAACAGGACGAAGATGACTCGTCCAGAGTGCAGTTAAGAACACTGACATCTTCCTGGTATTCCTCTCAAAGATAGCTTTTAGTTATTCTTTGCTGGGCACATAGCCTGGGAATGCTAACCTGAAAGTAAGGACCTTAAGATCTGCTCTGAAAGATGTTTCAGATCACATCAGTATTTCTTCTAATTATTATCTCTTTAACAATAATTTTTTTTTAATCTCTTTAATGTATAACATATAAATTTAACTGGGTTTTACTAACTATACTAAAATTTGCCATGCCAGAAATAATAATTGTTAAAAGTGAAGTAACAAACTTATCACTGCACTTTCTCATCAGATAATAGCTTGTTAGATATAATTTATTTCTTAGATCTCTGTCACTATGTGTCTTCTAGATATTTATATTGTTGCAAATGAAGAGGAGCAACAGTTTGCATTGAAATTACATAGGCTTGGAAGAACTTCCTTCCGCAGTCTGAAAAATAAACGTGACTACCACAAGCACAGACATAAAATGTCATGGCTGTATTTATCCCGGCTAGCAGCAATGAAGGAGTTTGCTTATATGAAGGTAGGTGGCAATTTACACAAGGTAGGTGGCAATTTACACAATATCAGCAGTAGTGCAATAGGTTTCTCAGTCTGTCTTTTGATCCGTCCGTATTGGTAGTACTGGTGCATTTATTCCCCCTCACCCCCCTTCGGTTTTACTAGTGGACTTAGAAAAGGGTATGTTTCTAAGAATTTCACTGCTGTATGACAAAGCCTTTCCATGGAAGTAATGTGGAAAAAAAGCAGCTGTCGCTAAAGAATTTCAGATAAAGTTATTATTTATGGATAGATAACTTATATTTCACTAGTTCTATGTTTTTTCCTTTAATATTTATTGCATAAACTTGCAAAACCAACATAGACAGTAAGGAAATTTACAGTTGTCAGAATTCTTTTTGTTGTTCACCTGTAATTTTTTTAAATTGACTTATTTATTTTTTAACTTACTGTATTTTCATATGTTGCTGTGCTGTTGAGAGACATCTTTCAGTCCAAATAGGTGTTCTGATCTGAAAAGACATACTTTGTTCTATACTGTGGGATAAGATTTCATTTCCAAGCATATATGGCTACTCTTGAGTTCCCGATTTTTTAACTTGCTTTAAAAAGATGCAGCTGTTATGTAGTGACTGAAGGTTGATAGTGTAAAACTATTTATAAAATACTAGTTTTCCATTCTCCTTTTGTGCTCTTCAACAAAACTGTATACATTAAATATTGGGGTTTTGTTACTTTTAAGAAAACCTTGACCAGTGGTCTCCTCAGAGAGAGAAAGGAGTATTACTGCCATTTAGGACCTCTGTATTGGTCCATATGGTCCAGCTGGTAAAGCATTATGTATTCAGGACTTGTAGGAATATGATCACGGGGGCCAGTTTCCTTGAAAAGAGAAATGGATGAGCATTGTGTGCTGAAAAGTAACAATAGCGTCATATGTAAGTAATGAAACCTGTATTTATGTTGCTTTAACTTAAAACTCTGTCTTAGAAAAATTCACTGGTAACAAGAGTATGAGTAAAAAGCAAATGAACCGATAGAGATGTTGAGTGGATCAAGTGAATTACTAAGTTTGCTTTAGAAAAGGGAAACAAGAACTTCAAAATGTTGGGACCTTCCTGTGGTTAACCTTTATTGTGGTGCAGTGCTGATGACTGATATTTAAGAATGAACTTATAGCAACTGAGTATGGATTAACTAGTCAGGCAGAACTGTATTGGCAGCCAATTACTGTGGAGTTTTTTTCTAATGCCTGGCACCCTATTCCCAGTTGCTTAATTTGGGCCTACAGGCCAGATAAGATTCTGTTGCTTTTCCATTCTGCTGTTTTTCTTGCCTATTCACAGTAACTAAACTGTAGACAATACAGGAGTCCACTTAGTGTCTAAACTTAAAAATTTTATTTGGCTTTACAGCAAAAGTTCAAATGGCTGTTATGCTGTCTTCCTTCTTAAGCATGTGGTCTGACCTTTCCAGTTAGAATTTGAGCGATGTGTGCTGCTTCCACAGTAGTATTTATTGCTTTTGTTAGCTGGGAGTTTGTCAGTATATGCAATACTTTCTTAAATATTACATTTTAATTTTTCAATGTGTTGTCTCTTCCCAGGCTTTGCATGATAGAAAATTTCCTGTTCCAAAACCTGTAGATTACAACAGGCATGCAGTTGTTATGGAACTTATTGATGGTTATCCTTTGTAAGTACTGAAGTTTGAATTCTGTGTTACAGAAATCCTAACAATGTTAGGTTCAGTGAGGTAAAGAGGGTCAGGGTTTCTCTTTGTTGTATGAGTGAATTCTGAATTCACCATGCTGAATAATGTTCTCTGGTCTGCACTTACTAGCATTCTATGTATTGTAGTCTTGTTTCTCTTATCTGTTTACTCAGAGAATTTTTTTCTTAGTCTGTTTTGTTTCTTTGGACTGAATTTTTAGGTAAGGAATACATCTGAAGAACAGCGTGATACACGTTAGTACTGTAACTGGTTTCTACATTGAAATCACATATACTGTATGTTACTGGATATATTCAATATTGATATTATATTCTTCACAATCTGAACTGCAGTTTGTGGTCCTTGCTGTGGTAATTCATGTAAGATTATACATAACACATTTAGAACTTCTGCTATGTTTGCGTAAAATACTGCATATAATCTGGTTTTGCTTCTTCAAGGAAGATTATTTTCCTTGGTTGTTCAACGTCTAGAAACATTAAATATCATTGAAGTTTGTTTATAAAGGGGTGATTGGTTTGATTGCAGAGCAGAATGGAAAAAGCCTATATACTTGATAACCTAGGATAACCTGGGTGCTTATGCAGAGATTTGAAGCGACTAGTTAAAACTAACCAGTCCATGCTCTTGTATAGTCATCAAGATCTCAAATTGGCAGTTCAGTCAAAAGGGAATTAAACACAAAGTTTAATAGTTGAAAAGTAGCACGGAAGAGTCTTCATTGTATTCTGTCTCCCCACCTTCATTTGTTAAATAATTTGACATCCTGCTCAAGGAGGGCTACCTAGGGCATGTTGAAGTCCATTGCCTGAGTTGAAAAACTAGTGTAGAGGTGGTGACTTGTGGTGCACAATTGTTACTGTCTTTCACAAGTACAGGGTTTCATAAAGTTCCTGACAAACTGGACTTAACTTTTCTTAGTCCACCTACTTTATTTCACATCTCACAGAATCATGGAATGGTTGAGGTTGGAAGGGACCTCCAGACGTCATCTGGTCCAACTGCCCTGCTTGAGCAGGGCCAGAGCCGGTTGTCCGGGACCATGCCCAGATGATTTCTGAATACCTCCAGGAGGGAGATTCATCATCCTCTTTAGGCAGCCTGTGCCAGTGCTCAGTTACCCTCACACGGGAAAAAAGTGTTTCTGATGTTCAAACAGACCCATCCTGTTTTTTAATTTATGCCCATTGCCTCTTGTCCTGTCATTCAGCTTCACTGAAAAAAGTGTAGCTGTGTCCTCTTTGCAACCTCCCTTCAGGTCTTTGTTCATGTTGATGAGATCCTCCTGAACCTTCTGTTCTACAGCCTGAACAGTCTCAGCTCTCAGTGCCTTCATAAAAGAGAGGTGCTCCAGTGCTTGCAGCATCTTAGTGGTCCTCCATTGGGCTCTCTCTCGTGCAGCCATTTCTCGTGCTGGGGACCCAAGAACTGGATGCAGTACTCCAGGTGTGCCCTCACAAGAGGGGAAGGGTCACTTCTCTTAGTATGCTGGAAATGCTTTGTTTAATGGAGCTGAGTATACCATTAGTCTTCTTTACAGAAAGGTCACATTGCTGGTTCATATTCAAATTGGTATTCACCAGGACCCCGACGTCCTTTTCTGCCAAACCAGTTTCCAGGTGGGTGACACCCAGCATCTACAGCTGCATGATGTTGTTCCTCCCCAAGTGCAGGACTCCTCTTAACTTGCTCGTTGAACTTCATGAGGTTCATGCCACCTCATTTCTGCAGCCTTTTGATGTCCCTCTGGATGGCAGCACAGCCCTCTGGTGTTATCAGCCACTCCCAGTTTGGTGTTGTCTGCAAACTCCATGTCACACCCTGACAGAGCAGGACCCCGAACTGCTCTTAAACAGTTACTTTATTACCTGTAGCATTACAATTCTAAGTCAAGAGTGTAAGCTTCAGCTTTAAGTTTAGACTTGTATTAGCATCCTATAAGGGTTTGTGAGGGACTATACGATCTGTCCAGAGTTCAGTGAGAAACTCTGTACAGATATTTCCACAAGTTTGCTGCAGGTGAATTTTTTGCAGGTGCTCTGGTGTTTGAATGGGTTGGATCCATGGTGTTATGTTGGTGTTGTTGGTGGGGTCCCAGACTGACTGAGAGGGAGCTTTGATTATGAACCACTCTTCTCATCCTCTTATAGTCTATTCTGGAGTGATAACATCTAGAGTATCGATTGGCACAGCTCCTTATCTGCTTCTCATCTGTGGTGCCACTGATAGGGGACATGGCGGGTTGCTTTGGACTCACTGCTGGTATAACTTCCACAAGCTTGTAGGGATCCACAAAACTCCAGGGTCATGCATCAATCCATTTCTATCTCATAGTTTCCACATCCATAAGTCATCCAAGTACAACATACGTTGGTTTCTGTTAATCTTATTAATACTTCTGCTTTGAGGATCACCTCTGATTCTTTGTTCTGTGTAACTCTATGTATGTGCATACTTGCACTGATAATGCAGGAGGGGGTGACCAGGGGCCAGTTTGGTCATCATGATAAGCAAATGAGTGGCAGAGTCATAATGGCTAGTTTATTCTCCCCAACTTGTGCTTACTGTACACATAGGCTTTTATGTGGCTGCTGATGTGGAGAAGTCACTAGGCCTTTGTCTTTTACCTCTCCACCCTGCAGACTGAGCAAAGCAGTAGCCCTCTTCAGCTGCTTCAAAGGGGAGTAATACGTCATTCTGCACCATCAACCATCTCATTAATGAAGTTGTTAAACAGGACTGGAACCATTTTTGACTGCTAGGGAGCACTGCTAGTCCCTGACCTCCAGCTAGACTTTGCACCTAGCCATTCAGGCAGTTTTCAATCAACCTCACTGTTCGCACATAGAGACCATACATGCTTGAACAAGCTCTTCTGTGAGAGTCTTACAGGAGAGAGTGTCAAAACTTTGCTGAAGTGCAGGTAGATAGATTGGGAGACAGCAGTGGTTACTAGCAGAACAGTCACTGCAGGACAGGTGTTTATCAGGTTGGTCAAGAATTACTTCCTTTTGGTGCAGGTGACTACTCTGGACGATTTTCGTATCCTTAATATGCCTGATAGTGGTTTCGAGGATTAGCAGCTCCATTACCTTCCTATGGTTCAGGATGAAGGTGACCAGCGTATAGTTCCCTAGGTCCTACTTCTTGCCTTTCTCGAAGATGGGAATTAAATTTGCCTTTCTCCAGTCTTCAGCCATCATGATTGATAAACAAATATCAAGAGTGGCCTTCCAATGACACTTGCCAGCTTTCTCAGCAATCCAGGGGTACATCAGGGTCCATGGAGTTGATGTATATCCAGCTTGCCTTAAGTATTCTCTGAACTGCTGCCTTTCCACTAAGGGTACACTTCTTGGTCTACCCAGGTTCCTGGGACATGAGATTCCTGCCTTGGAAGATACCAGTTAGCATGACTTCCACAGTCAAAGATCAAATGATGCAGACCTGTGGCTATGAGAAATGTTATTTAATTTTGGTGCCAATATGAAAGTGTTCAACAGAAGCTAGACTACCATGTTTGTTCTTTGTATTGTACAGATACTTGTTTTCAGAATCTGTAGTGCTGCATCCAGACTAAAATATTTCACATGATAACTGAAAATGCTCACCACTAGTTTATGATACAGTAAGGTAACTGCCTTTTTGGTTGGTTTGTTTCTAAAGGGATGATGATATCTATTTTGCCACTTAGGGGTACTTTACTTTCCCAAGTATGCATTCAGGAATGCATTAGGATTATTTTTTTAACTTGCCCCCCCCCCCCAAGTTAATCTAGAGAATATATTTTTGTAAAACAAAATGGCATGGAATATTTGAATACAGGAAGACCTATGTCCTGCTGAGACCATAAGATTATGTAGAACAGGAGAGACATGAATATTTACAAATTGGTTATTTAAATAACTCACTATGATAATGGTGCCTGGTGAAGACAGTGAGCATAAATTAGCCTGGATATAAGGAGAAATTTTCTCCTATGGAGGACATTGAAGCACTGACACAGGATGCTTGGAGAGGTTGCACAGTCTGTCCTTAAGTCTGGAATTTTTTGGGCCCCAAGTAGACAAATCACTGAGCAGTCTGGTCTAATCTCAGGGTTGACTCAGCTTTGAGAAAGGTTTTGGACTAGAAGCATGAGAGCCCTTTTAACTTGAGTTATCCTGTCATTCGGTCAGATGTGTTTCACATACTTTGCCTATATTATTAAATAAAGTATTTCAAATTTCAGTATATGTTTTTTTTCTATTATTTAACTTCTCAGGTGCCAGGTGCACCAAATGGAAGATCCTGCATCTGTCTACAGTGAATTAATGGATCTAATTGTAAAACTTGCCAATCATGGCTTGATTCATGGTGATTTCAATGAATTTAATCTCATAGTGGATAATGATGACCATGTTACTATGATTGATTTCCCTCAGATGATATCAACATCACATGCAAATGCTGAATGGTAGGTTCAGATTTAAAGATGCTTTCAAAGTAAATCTGTCAAGTGCTAATGACAGCAAATAGTCAGCTATTACTTGTTTCTGTAAGCCTGTTTCTGATTCTCTTTCTGCCATTGTTGTCATGCAGCATAATAATGTTCCAGACAGTTTGTTTTATGAATGAGTAGAAATGTCTCTTTAGGATAAATATGTAATCAGTTGCTTTGCAGAAAGAACAATGTTGTTCAGTTAAGGAATGCTTAGAAATAAACTGCATGTGGTCTGACTCCCTAGCCTTTTGTCTTGTTATCACTAATAGAAATATTTTTTTCAAATAAATGTGGTGAAAGACAAGAAATTTAGGGTAAAAGTTTGACATTGTAATAGCCATATCTTGATTTTGTGATTGTACAATTCTGTATTTTACAGGTATTTTGACAGAGATGTTAACTGTATTAAAGAATTCTTTAAGAAACGCTTCAACTATGAGAGTGAGCTCTTCCCAACATTCAAAGACATCAGGTAGAAACTGCCAGATAAATGAGTTCTCCTATTTATATTTGTGTTGGTTTTGTGAGAAAAATGGGTGCATGTGAGAGATGCTTTTAGAAGAAAAAGAATAGGCCCAACCATGCAGTTCTGAATTCTACTTTTGTCATTCCTGTTGTGGTTTTTTAACCAAAGTTACTGTAAATTGTTTCCAAAAGCTAAAGTGTGCTTTCAAATCTGCAGCTGCCTCCTTTGTCTTTCCTCTTACAGCAAAAGAAGAGAGATCAATCCAAAAGCTTGCCACAAATGGTGAATATTTAGGAAGTGTTAACAGTGAAGCAGAATCAGTTTCTCCCACTTCTCCCAAAGCCTATTTGACAGTTCCAGTATATTGAGGGTTAATTTAGGTTTCAATTTTAAATTTATTTTTAAATGCTAGTAGAAGTGCCTCTTAAGACACTATTATGTTCAGTGTAATTTTCCTAATGTCTTTTGTCCCTTTTGAAAATTAATTTATCACTTGTTTTAAAACTGAAGCTTTTGCAATGAAAAGGATTTATTTCATTCTGTACACTTTTCTGGAAGTGTACCACACTTGCATCAGTCACTGATTCACTTTATATTTTTCTGTTGCTTATATATAAACTTAAGGCCAGATTGCATTTCTGCCAAAATAAAATAATTGTCTGGAAGTAAATAAAGCAAATGCTGGTTGTGGAGTTGGAATAATCTTCCATAGAAGTTTGCTTCTCTTGGATCGCATTCTGTTAATGCTTTATGTCAAGCTTAGCAATGTCATTTGGTGTTCTGTGTTTCAACAGAATAGGTCATTGTTGTTAATATTTTGGCTAATTGTAGTCAGCGTAATTAGTATTTTTAATCCAAAATGTAGCATATTTGTAGCTTGATGATTTATTAAAAGAAAACATGCTTTTACTTTTTTCACAGAAGAGAGAGTTCTCTTGATAGAGAGATTGCTGCCAGTGGTTATACAAAAGAAATGCAGGAAGATGGTGAGCTGCTTTACCCACCACATTCTGATGAGGATGATAGTACAACAGAGGTGTCACAGATAGTAGAAGATGCTGAGAATAAGTTTGACTTCTACAACAGAGATGAAGAAGACAATACAGAATTCATGTATGAAGTGGATGATTTGTCCGAAAGCAGAATCTCTAATGCCTTTGTGTATAGTAGTGAGGAGGCTGATACCAATGAAAGTTGTGAAAATGCACAAAGGCTGAATATGTCAAAGTTGAGTTCAGCCTTAGACAAAATTGAAGGGCAAGCTGTGCTTTGGAAGTCTAGTGAAAATGCAGAGAGTTCTGAAGTTGCCTTTTTTGAGGGCAAAAGCATAACTTTAAGTGCTGAAGTCGAAAAACAGTCAGGTCAAGAAGGATGTTGTAATGATAAGGAGGATGGAGACAAATGCAATCATCTGGTCGACTTAACTTTAAATGAGGAGTTCATGCATTACAGGTAAAAGTCTGTTTACTCTCTAGAATTTTGTTCTTCCCCATGCCTCCAAGTGAAAGTAACTTTTTCAAGTAGCTCAATAAAGAGTGCTCTTCAGCTACCCTTGTTTAAATTGAAGGCTAAAAAATAAATTTATATTTAAAACATTGGAGTTAATATGTTTACTGCTAGTGTCCTGGTAGATAACCTGTTGACTGGTACTGTATATGCAATGCTCAACATGTAATGTGTGACAGATCAGTTTTCTGGCTGTGTAGTAGCAGCATCTAATAAAGGAACAGGTCTTGGATTTAATTCACAGATTCTATATTCTGTGGTAGAATTTTTTTTCTGTTTTTCCTTACTTCAGTCAGTATTCATAGTGAAAGAGTTCTTGATATTAAAATACTGCGAATAAGTTTGTAATTTGAATGCTCTGTCTAGAAGTCAGATTATTCTGCTGTGTTGACAGCTGAAGTTAGCAAGAAGTCCTTTGAATGTATTATTCATATATTTTGTTCTAGCTTTTAATTCCTAGCTTAGAAATTCCTGCTCACTTTAAGCCTAGCCCCTTGTACGTGAAATTCTGAGTTTGCCAGCCCCATGCGTATCTGGATGTATATATCAAGCTCAAACTCCCATTAATCTGCTTTTGCTTTTTAGAGAAATGAATTATGAAGACATTGTGCATAATCTGAAGTCTTTTTTCACGTGCATAATATACACGTGGCAGTCGTGCAACAGATTTTTCCTTCTATAAAATGCCTGTTTTTAACAATTAGTGTTAATACTTAAAATGTAAATGTTCTGTTGGTAGTTTTCAAATTGTATCTCAAAAAGTTAAGACTAAAGCATGATGTTTGTAGAGGCAAAGGGTGTTTATCTTGCTAGTGGAATAAAACATTGATCTATATGTTTTAGAGATGAAGGGAGTATTGGACACATTGCTGAGAACAGAACAAATACTAGAAGTATTGCATCCGTCAGAAGTATTGGAAGTTGTTCAACCATTCCAGCGGTAAATATTGTAGTTGTTACATTATTATCTGTTTTACTCTCAGACGATTTTAAGTTGTATATGTTACATAGCATTCATTATTTTTAGAAAGACTGTTATTATGTACCTCTGGTTTGCATTTCCATGACCACAGAATAGGAATGATACATCTGTAATTGTTTAGAGGGAATGATTTACAGCACTTTCATTCATGTATTGCTCTTTACTCATTCACTAAAGCTCTACATCATCATTAACAACTCTTATTTAACCATGAGCAGGCTAAGGTACGTTAATGTATGTTAATGCACTAACATATAATTGGTTCATTAATTTCTGTTGTTGGCTACAATTACTATTTCTGTATTTTAAAAGTGGATGCTTGATTCAAGATAGAATTTGGCTTTTTTCACCTATTTTCTCAGAGCAGAGATTTCTTCATATTCAGCTCTTCCACTTGAATAAGTTATTTTTCTGTGCCTGTACAAATCTTTCTATGCTCTGATACAATTCAACTAGAGGAAATAATGTGAGTAATCAAAAATTTAGATAATAAAAAGTTAATGTATTTACTGTGAAGGATTTCTCAGTATTTGTTTACATTTACATTGCAATGATAGATTAGTGAGTCCACCATCTGCTGTGTTTGAGCAATAGAATTTGGTGAATTTAGGGTATGATTACATTTCAAAGACTTCTGGTAATCCATCTCGCAAAATTTATTCTAGAAAGTTTTGTTTAAACTTTGAGGGAAGTCATCTGTCCTGTGCCAGAGTGGGGGAAGTAGAGAAACCTTTCAGGGTTCTATCTATGGAAAAAACAATGACAGATGCTTTATAGGCAAAAGAAAAAAAATCAGTGCAGCAGTTTATATTAGTTCTGATCATTCTTTCTTGAGGAATATTTTTAAGGAAAATTGTCAATTTTTATTTCCAATTAGCTTAATATTAAACACAGAGTACTACCAGGTACTCAGGGAAAGAAGGATACATCACATGCAACTGTATTATGTCCATATTTGGACAGTCAACCTGCATGCCACACAACTTAGGAAACTACTGTTTAGGTACTTCCCTAATTATTACAAGGTTCTCTGCTGAAATCAGGATTGACTAATTGGATTCATTGTACTACCTTGTGTTTTGTTATGTTGGTTGTCTTAGTAACACTAATTCTTAAAGAACATACTTGCCAAAATTAGACTTTCTGGTGTCTGATTCACTCCCTACCAACTCGCTGCTTCTGGTCCTATAGTGAAGTTCAGTCCATATTACAGTATAATATACAATAAGGTAACAGAAATTGGGGTCCATGTAAAGGAAGTGTATTTAGATGGGTATTTTCCCTCTTGCCCAGTTATTTGGACAGCAGAAGATAATTTTTTAAGGGTGTATTTATTCCTTTATATGATTTTATTAATAATCTATTAAAATAAAAGCAAGACATTCCCTGAGGATTTCCAACAAGATATGATTCTATTCTGATGAAATAGTTACAAAGGTCAAAATAATTTGATATCTCTTTTTCTTCTAAGACAAGATGTTTAAGTATGCAGTCAATATCAGTGCAGCAGCTTACGTTGGGATCATTTTCCAAACTACAAAATCACTGTCACAATTTACCAAATCATGGCATCATTCCTGTTATAGATAGCTTTTGCCATCATAATGGAGAGCAGAACTCAAAGTGAAAACATAAGTGAAAATAACAGATGACATTTCTTAAAACTACTGTTGTTTCATGGAAATAATGGTTGCTGTTACTGTTTCTTTTGCTGTAAAGGCATGAAACAGTCCTGACCTTGAGAATCTGAGTAGGAGAATCTGTCACAACAAGGGAAAATTGGAGGAATTGTAAATCTCTCCTGACTGCCCCTCATTTTTTTAGCCCCGCTTATCCTAAGTTGTTTTCCATTAGAATCAAGTTCAAATCTTTGTAATCCAAAGTACAGAAAAAAAACAAGGTACTAAAAGAATATGGGCAGAAACCAATTACTACAAGATGTGAAATATTTTATTATTCTTTTTAAAATTATTTTTAACTTAGAAGTCTTTTGTCAGATCCTTAAGCATAGAATATTTTCAGCTTTTCCATTTTTGTAGATAGCACGGTTTTTTTCTTGTCCATAGTAGATAAACTCTTTTCAGTCAGTTGGGCTATTTCATGATTTTCTTACAAAGAAATATCTCTCCATCATTTCTTCAGTCAAGCTGAACTGGTGTTCACATCAGAACATCTTGCTACACTTTTAGATAGAGGCAGGGCCAAACAGGAAGCTGAATTGCTAGTACTGAGCAGAAGCTGGCTTAGTTTATCCTGTTGCCAGTGGATTTGTGCTGTGTGACACAGGCCTGAAGACAACTCTGTGCATGCAGTTCAGTGCAACACAGACCTGGGCTTATTCACATTAGGTGTTGTATAGATTGCTAATTTCTCAGTGTACAGATAGTCTTCCAGTTAGGATCATGCATGTTCATGTTGGTTCTGAAAATACAGTATCATTGTGGCATGTCTTAAAATTCTTTGAATGGTTCTGATACTGATTTGTTGGTTCTTTGTAGGAACTGGTGAAACAGAAGGTAAAACGTCAACTGACCAAACAGCAAAAATGTGCTCTGAGGCGAAGTCTACAAAAAGGAGAGGCAAATATTTATACCAGACAGCGCCGAGAAAACATGCAAAACATTAAGTCAAGCTTAGATGCAGCTAATTTCTGGGGATAATTTATTAAAGCACCCATAGAATAGGAAAAAACCCACAATGTATACAGTTGAAAGAATTACGCTAATAACTAACAATCCTTTTATATAATCGAGCATTCTTCTCTATACAAACAAGTTCTTTCTGGAAGTTAATAAACTTCATTCTGGTTCCTGTGATTTTGTCTGGGGGATTTTGGTTTGTATTTCTGGTTAAAACTGTTGACTGTAATTTAAACTAGACCAGTAGTACTAGCTAAGATCATTTAACTATAATAATTTCCTACAGCAACTTATAAAGCAGTTGTGCTGTGCTTGTTTAGATTAAGAACCTTCTGTTGTGCAGATTCCTCTTAAGAGAGAGGAAGGGAAATTTTTAAAATAAATATTTGCAATGACATGAAATTGAAATTTAAAATGTTACCGTCATAAATAGGTATTTGTTTGGTTCAATTAAAAATTACAAAGATACACCTGATAGCAGTTAGTACTCTAAGATTTGTTTAGTACTTGTAGAAACATGAGCAATGTGTATAATGAATACTTGTTCTTTGAAGTCAGCAATTCTCATTTATTATCCCATTCACTCCAAGATCTCACCTGTAAATCTAACTCACAAAGCTACATAATAAGAAGTGTTGTACAGACTTGGCAAGTGCTCAGATTTTTAATGTGTCTGCACAATTACCAATAAATTTAATTCCTTTATTCCTGTTACATTGAGTGATGAAAATTATGGAACTTCTCTTTTCAGAATTATTACCATGGCTTTTATTAAGCTGAATTCTTGGGGTTTAAAGACCTAGAAGAAAAACAAGTACCATGATTTTTTTTTTTTTCTTAAGCAAAATGTGTCTGGTAATAAAGTTTAGATAGTGTTTCTTTTTAAAAGCACACAGTAAACTGAAGGAGATAAGTGTTTGTGAACACTAAAGCAAGAGAGAATAGTTTAAGGTTTTGTTGGCTTTTTTTTTAACTTTCACTGTATCTGTGCTTGAGATGGGAGGTGGAGCTTTTCTTGGAAGGTATGACAAGATAATTTAAAATATCAAATCTATAGTTCAGAAAATCTTAAATATTTCTGTTAGTAAAAAAAAAATTAGGAACTTTGGCTTTGACCTTTGGTTTTCTGCCTGCATCTCTGATAGTATTTGTTCTTTGCCCTGTGTATCTATTGTGCCTGATACCTTGCTCAGGTTATAGCATGCTGAACAAATGCTGCCCCTATCCTGTCCTGCAGCACGCTGTTGCTTTCAAAGTTTAAATCTTGTCTTCTTTCTGGAGCAATTTAAAAGCTATTCCCAGCCAGCAGCCATATATGATCTTTAGTAAAACCATGGCAGGACAGTGAAGAAATACAATAAATATATGTTCATTGTATCGTCACAGCTGCATAAAAGTCCGTTCACAGAAGGAAGGAACCCCAGTTAAATCTTTCACATAAGTGATTGCAATCAAGGTATGTAGGCTTGTTTCCTGATAAAAGCTAGAGCTGATTTTCACAAAAGTAGTAAAGCAAACAGGGTGAACTTAATTGCATTTCATTTTAAACATGGAGGGGTGCTGGGCAGAGCCCAATGGCATGAAGTTTAACAAGGCCAAGGGCCGGGTCCTGCACTTGGGTCGTAACAACCCTATGCAGTGCTACAGGCTTGGAGGAGTCTGGCTAGAAAGCTGCCTGGAGGAAAAGAACCTGGGGTGTTGGTCAACAGCTGACTGAACATGAGCCAGCAGTGTGCCCAGGTGGNTCTGCCAAGGGAGGTTCAGGCTGGACATTAGAAATAAGAATTTTTACAGAAAGGGTCACTGGGCATTGGAACAGGCTGCCCAGGGAGGTGGTTGAGTCACCTTCCCTGGAGGTGTTTAAGGTATGGGTGGATGAGGTGCTGAGGGGCATGGTTTAGTGTTTGATAGGAGTGGTTGGACTCAATGATCCAGTGGGTCTCTTCCAACCTGGTTGTTCTATGATTCTTTGCTTCCTTCGCTAAGTTCAGCTCCAGCTGCACCTTGGCCTTCCTGACGCCCTATACAACTTGTACTGGTGGCCATCAGGAGTTTCTGTTAGCTCAGCTAAGAAATTATTTTCAGCATGCTCTAGTAGTGTCCTGGATTGCCTACAGCTTGCCATGCTACTTTTCCAGCATATGTCAAGGTGGTTCAAGTACCCTAGTATGTTGAGAGCTTGCGAGCATGAAGCCTCCTGCCACTGGAGGAAGAAGGCTTCAAGGGTAAGCTTTCCTTAATCACGTGGCGTGTAGTACACACCAACCACAAGGTTCCTTTTGCAGCCTTGGTCTTTTATTCTGACGCACAGGCTTTCAGCCTGTTTGCAGCTACTCTTCAACGACAGCTCTTCACACTTAATCCACTTCCTGATAGAGTGCAACACCCCTACTCCTCCCTCCCAGTCTGTTNTTTCCAGCATATGTCAAGGTGGTTCAAGTACCCTAGTATGTTGAGAGCTTGCGAGCATGAAGCCTCCTGCCACTGGAGGAAGAAGGCTTCAAGGGTAAGCTTTCCTTAATCACGTGGCGTGTAGTACACACCAACCACAAGGTTCCTTTTGCAGCCTTGGTCTTTTATTCTGACGCACAGGCTTTCAGCCTGTTTGCAGCTACTCTTCAACGACAGCTCTTCACACTTAATCCACTTCCTGATAGAGTGCAACACCCCTACTCCTCCCTCCCAGTCTGTTCCTTCCAAACAGCCTGTAGCCATCAATAGTCACATTCTAGTCATGGATTTGTCCAACCAAATTTCAGTGATGGCAACTAGGTTATAGCTTTCTAGTCTCACAGTAGCTTCTACCTCCTGTTTGTCACCCAAGATTCAAGCGTTTGTATAGAGGATCTTCACCTGAGCTACTGGCTGCATCACCTTAGAGGAACACCCCTTATTTCCTTTAAGATGTTCTTTGGAAGTTTCCTTCCTGGCACCTGCTACCTCAGGAGCCTCCTGCTTGTCCCCATAGGACTTCAACTGTGCCACAGCATCCCCAGCAAAGCCCTGGGGCAGCAGGTGGAGGGCTTATACCACCACCTCCTTCCTCCAACCATTGTGTCTGCTTGCAGCTTGTCCTAGGCAAGTCTGATACCATTCCCTTCACACCTAGTTTAAAGCCCTGTCAATGAGCCTTGCAAGCTCCTGATCAAAGACCCTCCTCCCGCTTTGAGACGGGTGGCTCCCATCTGATACCTGTAAAAGTAGTGCCATGCAGGCCATCCCAATTGTCAAAACCACCAAAGCTGTTATGGTGACACCAGCCACGGAGCAATGTATTAATAGACTGGACCCATCTGAGCCTTACAATGTCATGGCCCGTAACTGGAAAAGAGGGATGGAACAATCACCAGGCTCCTAGATTCCCCTACTAACCATCCCAAGGCCCTAAAATCTTTTAAAATCACTTTTGGGCTATGCACTGCAGTTTTGTCACACCCCACATGGAACAGCATTAACAAATAGTAGTCTGAAGGCCTTATCAGACTGGGGAGTTTCTTAGCAACATCCCTTACCTGGGCTCTGAGGAGGCAGCAGGCTTTCCTGTGAGTAGGGTATGCTTGATGTACTGGACCCTCTGTTCCTCTCAGCAAGGAGTCTTCTACAACTATGACTCACATTTCCTTCCTCGTGGCAGTTGTAGTAATAGGAGGGGGTGGTTGTTCTGGTCTTGGCCCTTGCTCTGGTGTGGACAAGTCATTACCCATATTTTCCTCTGGTTTGTCTTCCACAGCTAGTCATTCTCTGCCCTGTTGGTGGATTTGCTTCCACTCACTATTTCCCTTTAAGTCCCCACCTGTGTCTCAGTGAGGGGAAGATACCAAATCCCTGTGATCAGGGGCTTTTTCTGGTGGCTGTTTCTGTTTCTGTATCAGGGAGCTCAGGGTATTTAAACCTGCAGCTACTTCTGGGATTGCCTTCCTACTCCCCTCTGCCCTCCTCCTGTGTCAGCCACCACCTGGCACCTGCTGTTGTGACCCAGAGTCTGGAGCAGCCTGCCCCTCACTCCCTGATGGGGGGTTCCCTCAGTCCACAGAGATGTTTTCTTCCTCAATTTAGTGCCTGGCTGCAGCAGTTAGCATGTCTGTTGTCCTCACTTGCTAACTGAGCTGGATGGAAGCTGCCAGCTATGGCTCCCATGAAAAAATGCCCTAGACTGAAAGCTTTTGATTGCTTTCATGATTCCTTGATAGTTCCCTCACAGCCCCACAAACAGGGCTCTACTTTTCGTCCTGTACCTATGGCTAAACTTTACCCTTGCACTAACCCCCAGTCTGAACCCGGGTATAATGGGACACCCCAAACTCCACGACTTTTAAGCAAAAGTGGCCAGAACTGAAAGATTTTGGCAACCCTCATCTTACCTTGGCAGATTTTTCACACCATCCCCATCCCCAACATGTAAACTGGCGTGCTGTTTTTTGTCTTGCACCAAGCCCTAACCCTTTTCCTGACCCTGACTCCACCCTAAGCCCATGTCCAAAATAGAGCCTTGCTAGTAATGGCTCCCAAGAAAACAAAAGACAAGACAGAAGGCTGTGGTAGCTCATTCACAGTCCCACAAACAATAAGGTTCTGCATCTATATCACCCACTAACCCTAGACCTGAGGTCTAACAGGGACACCACCAGCAATGGCTTCCAAGAAAAAGCACCGAAGACTGAAAACTTCCATCTTAAATTTTGTATGCCTCATTACTGTAGTCAGGGATAAGGTAAAAAACATGTCAGGGAATAGAAGGAATAGAAAAGCAAAAGTTTAATACTGACTTTTCATTTAATATGAAAAAGTAACTAGAAAAAGAGATTATATATATACACACACACACAAATACACAAAGATGAAACTAATATTTCTGTAGAGATTCCAAAGGTTTAAAATAAAGGAGGAAAATGAAGCTGTAACACATAGCAGTACAAAAATTCCAAGAATATACTTAATCACAATTCTAATTCCATAATTTGTAAAGAAGCATTATTTATTTTCAATGCTCATACTGTTAGCTTGTTCTTCAGTGTATGAAAAAAAATTCTAGACCTTTTAGACAAAGGCATGTTTACATACTCATAAGGTCTAACATTCTGATAGTCTCTACGTTAAATATGACATCTGCAATGCTAATGTGAGCTGGAAAATGAGGAATTTCTTTTCCAGAAGTTTTTGTCAGATATGATGAAAGATATGTCAGATTTGATGATATGGGAAAAGTATAGTACAGCTTAAGCAACCATAGCTTACAATTTTTACTAACCAAATGAGCAGCAAGTGCTGCAGTTTCATAAATTAAAGCATTCGATTTAATTACCCTGTGACAAAATTTAAATCCATTAGTATAACACTAATTCAAACTATTATCATTTCAGGAGTTATTGTAGTTGAAATTAACTAAAATTTTACAACTTTCAACTGTTAGTGTTTTCATCATATTTTATGATTATGGTTGGACTCGATGATTCGATAGGTCTCTTCCAATCCGGTGATTCTATGATTCTATGACTGATTACATAATTGGATGGTGAAACAATAGGTCTGAATCTGCCTGAATGAACCCACAGAAAGTGCATCAGCAGCAAAACAAATAGAACAGATCTCCAGATAAAAAGGTATGTTTACTCTTGCATGTGTTGTGTATATATATATATGTGTTACACCTCAAAAATGGCCTTTTTCACTTCCTTTGAAAGAGATGCAGATTGTACAGTACGTATTTCACCTGCCTAATGTGGCATATTAGGGGGTTACATCCTTTTCTTTAAAAGACTTTGAAGACTTATCTCACAAGGTTTTTCACAACAGTAGAACAAATCATAAAAATCTAAATGAGAACCTTCCCTAAAGCTAATGTTATAAAGAGCAAGCAATGTTCTCAAATTATACTGTGATATGAGAGTTACCAGGTAAGAAAAAAACAAACACAGTTTACCCAAATGAAGTGGCTGACATATCTATTAATGGCAGATCCTCTGCAACAATTGGTGAAATTAAAAATCAGTAGTCAAAAGGGCATAAATCAGTAGTCAGTCAAAAAAGTGAAGCAACCTGCTTTTAGGACCTGTTTGTAATTTTGTGTAGTTGCTCAGAGATCAATACAGCAAAATAAATTGAAGTCCAAAGATTAATGAGATTCTTAAAAAAAAAATGTCCAATATTTTCAGAGTAAAGGTTCCAAGGTCACAACAGTGTTTCTGAAAATGACATCTCTAAAATACTTGGGCTTGCGATCTTGGTTTTCTTTTTGTTACTGCTACATAGCCACTTAATACATCAATGCGTACATACTATTATCATGAGATATTACTTCTATTTTTTGTGTATGTAATTCCTAAAGAACACTGGAAAAAAATCCAAACTTAAATAAAATTGGAACCTTATTTATTTAACCTCAAACCGGTGCACTTATTAAGATCCACTATTACTTACGTATCTGAAGTATGATTTTGTTTCACAGCAGTTTCTGTATCTACAAATGTGGAAACCACCCATAATTTTACATTAAAATGCCTACTTCTCAAGGAACAGTCTGCAAAGAAGTAATAGTTCATGGTAACTCTTTCCTTCTTTCTGACCATAACTGTCAATAGTAACCCACTGCCAAGAAACTATCACACAACACAACTGCAAATAAAAGGGAATACATTTCAAATATAAAATCACATTAAATCATTTGTGCAGTTGTTTGGTCTATAGATAACAGTTTCAGAATAAATAGATATATCTTGCTAATAAATGCTCCAAGGAAAATAAAAATTTATCCAAGTCATGCCCTGAGCTATCTAGACTCCTTAATAGTGCAAACAATGTTGCAATGATGACTGGTTTCACCTTGACTTTTGCAATAGAAACACAGCAATTCCCCATATAGCTCCTAAATGCTGACACAGCACAACATCATGCTCACTACAGCAGTTCCTGTAGCTTTGCCAAGTTCCTCTCCATCCACCAGATATTGAGCTGAATTGTGTCAATTGCCTCTTTTACACAACGCAGCTGAGAACTCTCCTCTGATTTTGATTCAAAAAATGACTTCACCTGCCAAGCAAAAGAAAAGAAAGAAAAAAGAAAATTTTAACTAAAGCTAACCCTGGCCACACAAATATGTTCAGAAGCAAAACCTAAACATATGTTGCAGGAAATTAATTCCTGTGAATCACCTGTACCTATGCAGTAAGCAAACCTCTCAAAGGAGTTCCCAAAATCAGGGAAAGCATTTTTCATGGGAACTACAGCAAAACCTCATTTGGTTTCAAAAAATCATTTCACCAGTAAGCACATACTCACTTATCATACTTACCACAGAGCAATCACAGAGCACTCAAAGTTCTCAAAAAGGAGTACCGTTCCATGACAAAGAACCGATTGTTGTAAACAGCCCTCTTCGGTGCTTTGGAATGACCCCCATACCTACTCTTCATTACAATTCTCAATGCTAACACCTAAAATACTACAGATCAAACCATAAACAACTACCTCTACCAAATTATCTGACTGGAACCACTAGAGTAAACCATAAATCATTCTTGACACATTAACTTCAAGGCCCTGTTAGATAAGACAGAGCTTTTTAATAGCTATTAACTAGACCATAACATCACAATAGTTCCTTGGTATTGCTGACAATAAAAACAACATAAATAAATTTTTACAGCACTCCATCACATTCCAGAGATGCAGAAAGCATAGCTTGTTTACAAAATCTATATAAAAATTCTACCTAGATCAAATTGCTGTTTTGAGAGACAGTGCATTCCAGTGAACAGGAAAACAAAACAGTATGAACAGATAATTGGGCTGAAATCTATACACAACTCTGCTACAGTCTCAGCATGTAAATTTCAACATGTTTATGTATGGATTTCCCATGTGTGAAATGGGAAAATATATCCTTGTAGAAGGGCCTCAAGGACAGAACTAATACAGGTTTTCCTCAATTAAATGAAAACAGCATTGGCATTAGAAACTGATTTCTGGTAGATTAAGCCACCAACCTCAAGCAGATGTGCCTTTGTTGCAAACTGAGAAGTTGACCAACTAATGATATTCTGGATAGCATATGAGCCTAGGTGAAACCTGAAATACAAGCAAAGAAGTTATTTTTAACTAGGAGCCACTTTAAGACGCAGGTTCTGCTCACATTCTTACTTCTAGTCTTTTGCTTTAATTATTGAAAATTCTTTAAACCACTTAAATTCAAGTTTATATACCTCATTTTTCAAAACAGATACAAGGTCTTAGAAGTTCAAGCCTCTAGTTCCTTAATCCCTCTAGAACTGAACTTCAGAGCAAAAAACATGGAAAATTTTCAGACTTCTGTCATAGCTCTAATAACCGAGGACATCACTCACTGAATACCAAGACCTGTATTTTTGGTAGGTATTACAAAACTTTACAACAATTGAACTTGCAGCCAAATTTCATTTCAAGCAAAGTAATTTTGTGGTGTTGGCTATTAAAAGCTCACTAAAGCAGAAATATTCATCCGTATTTTTCACCTAGGATTTAGAAATATAGTTTTCCACATAGTGTTAGCTTTTTAAAGACAGCATCCAAATTCTTACTTTCGTATAAGCTTTTCCCAGTTCTCTTTAACAAAGTCCCAGGCCAACAAGTGTCCAGGCAAACTCTGGCTAACAGTTGCTATGATGTGTGAAAACTCCTGTGCTCTGATGACTTCTCCTTCAAGGCTATTGTACATCAACCTAAAAGGCCAAGCATATGAGAAGGAATAGGAAAAAAGGTCTATTCATATCTTCACATGATTCTCCTGATGCTACAGAGTTGCATGCAAAAGATCATATAATACCAATATATAATAACACCAAGCAAATTCTGGCATCTGGAACACACTGATGCTCCGTTTTATAACCTTCATACTTATTTAGTTTTAGTTTCCAGCTGTCAAGAGTGACCTTAGCTCTAAACCAAGTGCTTGAATTTTCATTGTTGCTGGAAAAGATGAGGTAAGTTCTAACAAGTTGTAAAAGGTAACAATACGCTGTAAAGTCAAGAGAGGAAAGCTGTAACAAGAACCACCTATCAGGAAAGCCTTAGTGTCCTCCACACAGTACTGACATCTGGTCTACAGAGAGGTACTGGAATATAAGAAAGTCAAAATTTCAACCAAAGGGGAAAAAAAGAAATTAAAACAAAAAAACCCCAACTAGTTACAAAGATATACCAATCTCTTAAGACTCCCTACAACAAGCTACAGTTATGTTATCACAAAATCTTCAGGGTTTTTTTTAACTAATAGTGCAAAGCTTTTAAGTTCAATTGTTTTCTATTTATGTGTACCTAGAACTTGATCTTTTGAGCTAATGTCATGTAAATTCTTTTAGAGTGAAAAAAAATCTGGTTCTCCAAGTTGATGAAAGCCTGTAGAAAACACATTGATAGATTTTCTTTAGCGATCAGCAATTTTTTTTCAACAATACTAAAAATATTACATTTTTTCAAAACAGATTTTAATGCTTTTAAGTTAACATAGCACACAACCTTTTTGACCCTTCATACCATATTAGCTTTCTGACATCTTCTGTGCTGGCCAAGGCTTCAATCATTTTGCTTTTCTCTGCTTCAGAAACTGAAGAGGAGTACATCATTAGGAGGAATTCCCAGCCGTCACTAGTTTTGGCTCCAGCTGTAAATATGGCTCTCATAACATCACTAGGCAGACTACAGGGAAAAATAAAATCAACAACAAAACAGAACAACAACAAAAATATGCAAACAAAAAAAGGGGGCACAAAAATGCTCATCTGAGAAAAGAAGGAAAAAAGTCACAAAACGAAAAGATTAGCTTGACAGAGACGCCTCTCCTTTAATTCTGTAGCAATTGTACTTTTGCTGGACTCAATTCATGCCAGTCTAGTACTTTAAATCACTGTGAAAAAGCAAATCTTATTAGTCACATGAAAGCACAGTAAATTGTACAAAAATCTAAGTAATCATCTGTGGCTCAAAATGCACGTGAATCCCGAGCAGAATGCACTCTGCAAGAAAAAAAGGGATGCTTTCACATTGCTATTAACTAATCCACCTTGAGCTCAGAGGCTAATACATTTTCTAAGCTAACAGCTTAGAAAATGCAGATGGAGAAAATTGGTGGCTGGCTTTGCAAAACAGCAGTTACTTCTAAATGGCAGAATAATGCTATTTGTCAATCTTCAGTTGTTGCTGGTGGTGTGGTATTTTCCAGTTTGGTTGTTTTGTTTGTTATTTATTTCCTTCCTCTATCCCACCCCCACCCCCCAACCCGGTAACAGGAAAACAGGTAGATAAAAAGTCCAGCCTTTGTGATACCTCATTGTTCCATTAGACTTCATCCATTTCTCAAATTTTTCATTGGCAGTTGTTCTGCAGTTTCTTATATCATGGGTGCAGGCAAACGTTAGCAGTGTTGATCGGAGCTCTCGTTCAGACAGGGCACCATCGTCTGTCCAGTTCTGTTGATCAATTTTATCTCCAAGCAAGCGCTCTATTCTGTGCTAAAGGAGGAAAAATGATTAGCAATAGCCAATTCTTCCCACAAGGATTTTCTATATAAAGAATCAGTTTTAAAAAAAAAAAGGAAAAAAGTTAAGTTTGAGCATTGCGGAAGTTAAACATAGTAGTTTTTCATCTATCTGTTCCAATTACATACACCATATGCTATCTGTATGAACAAATATGAGATACTATATAGATCTGAAAGACAGGCCAGGTCTACACCTTAAGCCACATGTGGAACCCGATGATGACTCTTCAAGCTACAGTATGCATTCAGCCATCTTTCTCAACTAACTACAACACCTGTGTGTTTTATTGCTTTTAATTCCATCAAATTACAGTTACTAGACCTCAGTTTAGCAAAAATGGACAAACTTTTTTCTATAAGCAGAACACTCTTCACGTTTGTGGTTTTGTAGCCTGCTAAAAACTGACTAGCTACCACATCTCTTTCTGGAGAGGCTCTGGAGCAAGTCCAGAGAAGAGCAATGAAGCTGGTGAAGAGGCTGGAAAACAAGCCTTCCAAGGAGCAGCTGAGAGAGCTGGGATTGTTTAGCCTGGAGGAGGCTGAGGGGATACATTAGCAGCCTCTATAACTACCTGAAATGAGGTTGTAGAGAGGAGGGAGCTGGCCTCTTCTCCCAAGTGACAGGGGACAGGACAAGAGGGAATGGCCTCAAGCTCCGCCAGGGGAAGTTCAGGCTGGACATTAGAAATAAGAATTTTTACAGAAAGGGTCATTGGGCACCGGAACAGGCTGCCCAGAGAGGTGGTTGAGTTACCTTCCCTGGAGTTTTTTAAAGGACAGGTGGATTAGGTGTTGAGGGACATGGTTTATTGTTTGTTAGGAATAGCTGGACTTGATGATCCAGTGGGTCTTTTCCAACCTGGCGATTCTATGATTCTCAGCTGAAATAGTTGACCTTAAGTATAACCTCATAGACACTGCATTGCAAACCATGGCTTGGGATGTTTATCACAACAGATTGGCAACATCTTTGAAAATACTAAATAAGGAAAATTATTATAAGCACTGGGGTTTTGTTTCTTATAAGTTTCCCATAGCACTCATTAATTACTCTCACCTAGTATAAAGAAAAATAACTGCTATTTTACCTAACCATTTTATAATTTTCCTTCTAGACTGAATAACTTTGCTGATAGTCTGCAATGTTAACAGCAACAATAACCTTAATCCTGTAAATTAATATAGAGAGGATGTTTCATAAAAATAAGAGAAATGTAAGACATTTTCTCAGCAAACACTGAGGCTACACTGTTCATTTCATTGTTAAATCTGTAGTGCTGTATCATGTTAATCTATCACATAGCTGGTATGGGCCAATGATAGCCATTCAAATGTTCCTGTTTTTACAGAAAATAATTCTGTTTTTTTTGACTCTCTTTATATAAAGAAACTAGATCCATGACGTCTAGCTACTCTAATTTTGGAAATAAATTTTATGCACTTGAAATACGTCATAGAGTCTTTAATTACTTATCTGTACTATACTGAATTTTACAGTCACTATAACAAATCCACACACACCACTATGTTCCCACTGCATTACACTCCTCACAAAACAGTTTAGCATTTCAATAAGAGAACATTACTACTTAATAAAAGTAGGCAAGACTGGCAACTATTCAGAATCTCTGCCAACTGTGAAATTACTGAATAGTTCAACAGCAGAGACTTAAAAAGACAGCACAACTATAAAGAACATTGCAGCTAATTATTAAAATTATAATTTACAAAAAACTAAGGCATACCATGACTCTTGCTGCCAGTTGTTGTTCACCCTTTTTCTCTAAAAGGCTGTATATAAGACTCAGCTGAAACAAAGCTTGAGTGAGTGGTGCAGTGCTGCTCTCTTTGTTAAGGTAATCAATCAGCTCAAAGGCCTTTTCCAGAGACTCTTTTCCTAGGCTATAGGTGAATAAACACAGATATTAAAGTGTCTTCCAGTACAAAAGCACTATCTGAAGCAAGGTCAGAAGTGGTATTCACAGTTTTATTAACAGAAGGGTAGGTGAACAGAGGGAGTAAAACTAAGAAGCACTTCAGATGCAGAGATTCTTACATAACGACATCGCAAGAAAGCAACAATGGCCACTAACATGCTTTCCAGTAACAAAAATGAAAATATGTTAAGGAAGTAGGACAATGTCTTAAGATTTTTATCATAAATGAGGATACTCAAATATAGGAAGAAGCTGTCATAGAGGTCATCCGGAATGCTCAGCCTTGTCTTCTCTGACAGCAGCGGTGAAAGAAAAGAGGAAGTCCATAACAATTTGAGAAGCAAATAGCTTAATTCTTTAGAGTGGAACCCATACTGACAGTATTGAGTACAGGAAAACAGTTAGCTAGGCAGATAAAGAGACACTAAAGAAAACAACTTCTTCCAGAAATCGAAATTATCATGTGGCTCTTTGTGATGCAAATAAATGATGCCGCTATAAAGGACAGGGAGATAACATCTAACACCAACATGAAAGCATCAGTGAAATAATTGGAAGATAATATTAGTGAATGGTGAACAGTTTCAACAGGATAACGAAAATGAACTAAAACTTCTCTGAAGCAGTCTTTTCTACAATCTAACTTAAGTCTGATTTTCTTTGACTTGGAAAAATCTTTAAGCACTTATCAACTATGTTTGCCAATACAAAAGTCTTACCTTGCAAGGCTGAAGATATTGTTGATCAGATTAGCTCTGTCTTTAGAACTCAAAACAGTGTGGTTTTTTTTCAACAGATCAATCAGTGTTTTCCAGTCCTCAGTATAGTGTACTATGTAATAGCCATTCATGTCCACATTGAATTTTATCCATTCCACTTCTTCTGCAAGTTCAATGACAGCTAATGGACAGACAATTAGTTAGCAGAAGTGAACATTTAGCAACTGTTTGTTCAAATATGTATCTATGAAGGAGACTGTTTCCACAAAGTTAATAAATCCTTTTCTACCCTACTATGCGGAAGGAATAATAGCCAACAGAAAGGTTGTAAGAGAATGCTCTGAAATTCCTGGTTGTACTTTTTCCTCCTTCTTCCTACAATTGATTGAAGTAACAGTATCATGACCTCTATGTCATGGTTTGATTTTGGCCCCTTCAGAATAGCCAGGTTGTGGCTGAGGAAAAAAACTATAATTCCCAGTATTCCATGCAACCTTTTCTACGTAAATCAGGGTGTATTGTGGGGGTCGGACACTTCCTCTTCTGTCTCCGTCTTCTCTTTGGTCTCGGTCTGCTCTCAGTCCTGTCTCCGGGTCGGATATCGGTCTGAGCCTTCTGTGGGAGCGGTGTGGAATGCCAGTTGGTGATTTTGCTATCTGAGGAGTGTAGTGATTTATTTTCTCTCGTTAGCTTATATTAATCTGTTTTCTGGATT
>WAAB01017471.1:13827-48613 GCA_013389865.1 Piaya cayana | reverse complement strand
GAAAAAGGGAATATGAAAGTATAAAAATTGCAGGCTATCTGAAAATTAAAAAAAAAAAACAGCATTAACACTTACATGCAAAAAAACCCAAACCAAATAAAACCCAAGACTCCAACACAAAAAGAAGTGCAGTCAGAATTGGACACAGAGGGAAAGTCAAATATTGTAAGCAGCATCAGAAAATATCTAAGAACCATTTGGTGTGTTTTTCCACAAAAAGGGTAACTTCTGTTAAGTATCTAGTGCCAGAAAGATTTTGGCATTGTTAAATTAGTATTAAATGGAAGAACTTTTTTCTTATTAAAATAGGAAACACAGATTGAGTTCTGAGATTAGATGTTACTAGATCGGTTGGATGTGGTTCACTTAACAATACTAATACAGGGAGGTGACACAATCCAAGACCTGCTAAGAATTGACACTTCAAATATGACGACTGAGGTTCCAAAAGACCGGAGAAAGAGGCCTGCTGAATTTGTAGAAAGCTGCCCCACAGACAAAGAAAAAAAAGTTATTTTTGGAGACAGTGAGACAGACTCAAGAAGGAATCTAAACTTTTGAAAATTCCTCTTTTCCCGCAGTTTAGTAATAGTTAAAACCTGCAAACAGTAACAGTAAAGCCCTCAGTTTAATTAAATGAGAGATATCTGTGTGGCCTCCCTAGCCACTCTACATGGATACTACCATCTCACTATGGTGTGTTCTCTATTTGTGTAGGACTGAAGAAGTTGGTCAGGAGGCTCCATTCTGCTGAGCCTGAGGAGAGAAAAGCCCGTTTTGCACTACAAATTCATTGTAATCAACTGGAAGAATTCTCTGCCTTAAGAGAGTCACGGTCTAATATCAGTAATAATCTATCACTAGCTGGCTAACTAGTGGCTAAGAATGACTAAATACACAAATATACAGCCCCACTTGAGCAGAAGTTCAAATATCATGAGGCAGATGCCAAGAACTAAAACAAAACATTAAGTTTAGTTCATGTTAATTGTTGAGAATTAACAGCAGGGTTAGTAAGTTCTGTGGCTAGATCAAGGCAAAAAGGTGCTTTGTGGAGTGAGGGTTGCCCAGGAGTGAGCTAGAGGTGGGTGGCTCCTGACTTCTGAAGCAGCAGCTGCAGGAGATTTAAACAGCCCCTAGGCAGCATCAACAAGTGGAGTGCTGTGAGCAGGAGTAGGCAAACAGGTGTGGGGCACGTCAGAAAATCATGGCATTATAGTTTGCCTGGGCAGTTCACACAGGGAGGGCACTGGAGCTTGACCAGAAGGACTAGGAAACCATGGTGTCCACTCAGCAGAAAATTAAGGCTTCTCCAAGTTCTGCATCAGCTGTGACTGATGCAGCCTCCCAGACAAGAGCCCCAGTGGATGCACGCTACCACCCAGATGCTGGGCTGCAAGGTGTACCCCCTTCTGCACTGGTATCAGACACTGGTGGGGAATTCACCTGTGGGAGTTGTGCTCAGGTGCAGGAACTCCTCCACTTGGTGACAGACCTCAGGGAGGAGGTGAGCAGGCTGAAGACCACCAGGGGGTGTTAGAAGGAGATTGACCACTATGCTCCCTGCCTCAGACTCATCAGGCAGGTATGCCTGGTGCAACAGAGGACTTCCCATCCTCTCTCCATTCAGCTGGGAAGAGAAATTCAGGAGATGGAGGGGAATGGCAGCAGATTACTGCCCAGCACAACGGGCGTGTCTCCCCTGTGCCAACCTCAGCCTCCCAGGTTCCCTTGCAAAACAGATATGAAGCTCTGCAAGTGGAACCAAACCCCAATGAGGATTACGCTTCTCACAGCCTAGACATGTTCCCCAGGTTAAGATACCCTAAGCCATCCATCAAAACAGCCTCTGTTAAGAAAAAAATATGAGTCATTGTCATAGGGAACTCTCTTCCGAAGGGAACAGAAGGCTCCATCCATAGACTGGACCGATTACATAGGGAAGTTTACTTCTGCCTACCTGGGTCTGTGGTTAGAGATGCAGAAATAAACTTCCAACATTGGTTGGGTCCAGAGATTATTATCCTCTATTGATTTTCCAAGAAGGTAGCAACAAAATCCCAAGAAGAAATCTGAGGACAATTAAAAGGGGCTTCAGGGTCTTGGGATTTATGGTGAAGGGACTGAGTGCACAGGTAGTGTTCTACTCTGTCATTCCTACTACATGGAATGACAAGGGAAGGAGTAGAAAGACCTTGGAGATAATTAACTGGCTCAAAATCTGGTATAAGGAACATAACTCTGTGTTCCTTGATAATAGGCTGGCCTTCGCAGCACCAGGCTTGCTGTCCAATGATGTGGTACACACAGCAGTGGCAACAAATAGGAGAAACTAGAAGTAATTTTAAGGCAAGAAAATTGTAATATAATTGCCATCACAGAAACATGGTGGGATGACTTACATAACTAGAGTGCTGCAACAGTTCGTTATAAATTCTTCAGGCAGAACAGGCAAGGAAGAAGATGCAGCTGGGTAGCCCTCTGTGTTAGAGAGTACTTTGACTGGCTTGAGCTCAATGATGGTTGAGTGTCTATCAGTAAAATTCAGCAGAGCATCTAACAAGGCAGATTTCGCGGTGGGAGTCTGTTACAGCCCACCCAGCCAGGAAGAAGAGACTGGTGAGATTTTCTACAGGCAGCTGGGTAAAGTCTCATGATTGCTTGCCCGTGTCCCTGGGGGATATGTCTGCTGGAAGTATTGCACAGCAGAAAGAAAATAGTCTAGGAGATTCCTGGCATGTGTGGAAGACAACTTCCTGACACAATTAGTGAGTGAGTCAACTATGTAAGGTGCCCTGCTGGACCTGCTGTTTGTGAACAGAGAAGGACTTGTGGGAGATGCAATGTTTGGAGGACACGCTGGGGCACAGTGAAGCCAAGAAGGCTGGATGCTCTTCAAGAAGGAAATCCTGGTGGCACAAGAACACATCATCCCCATGTGATGAAAAATGAGCCAGAGGGGGAGAAAACCAACTTGGCTGAGCAGAGAGCCTTGCATGAGTCTCAGAAAAAGAGGAAAGTCTATGAGCTTTGGAAGAAGGGGTAGGTATCTCAGAAGGACTACAACAATGAAGTAAGATCATGCAGAGAGGAAATCAGAAGGGTTAAAGCCCAACTAGAGCTTTGATTGGCCAATTCTGTAAAAGACAAAAAAAAAATATTTCTACAAATTCATTAACAAAAGGAGGGTGAAGGAGAATCTCCATACTTTACTGGATGCAGGGGGAACAATAGTGACCAAGGATGAGGCTCAGGTACTTAATGCCTTCTTTGCCTCAGTCTTTAATAGTAAAATAAGATGCTCCCTGAGTACTCACCCTCCTGAGACAGAAGACGGGGATGGAGAGCAGAACAAAGCTCTGATGATCCAAGAGGAAATGTTTAGAGACCTGGTCAGCCAACTAGGCACTCATAAGTCTATAGGGCCAGATGGGATCCACCTGAGGGTATTAAAGGAGGTGGCAGACGTGCTTGCCACAAACCCTTTCCATCATCCACCAGCAGTCCTGCCTGACTGGGGAAGATCCACATGACTGGAGGTGGGCAAATGTTACACCCATTTACAAGAAAGGTCAGAGGGAGAATCCAGGAAGCTACAGGTGCCAGGGAAGGTCATAGAGCAGGTCATCTTGAGTGCTATCACACAGCACATACAACACAACGAGGTGATTAAGCCCAGTCAACATGAGTTTACGAAGGCCAGGTCCTGCCAAACTGACGTCTTTCTATGACAAAGTGGCCCACTTAATGGATGACAGAAAGGCCATGGATATACCGGACTTCAGTAAAGCCTTTGACACCATTTCTCACAGTATTCTGCTTGAGAAACTGGCTGCCATGGCCTGGACAGGTGCATCCTCTGCCTGGAGTTGAATCCAGCTGGAGGCTGGTCACAAGTGGTGTTCCCCAGGGCTCAGTGCTGGGTCCAGTTCTGTTCAACATCTTTATTGAAGATATGGATTGAATGTATCCTTATTGAGTTTGCAGATGACACTAAGCTGGGAGGAACTGTGGATCTGCTTGAGGGTAGAGAGGCTCTACAGCAGGATCTGAACAGGCTGCATCAACAGGCTGAGACCAATGGGATGAGGTTTAACAAGGCCAAGTATAGAGTTCTGCACCTGGGACAGAACTACCCTGTGCAACGCTACAGGCTTAGGGGAAGAGTGGATGTAGAGCTGCCTGGAGGAGTAGGACATGGGGGTGTTGGTTGACAGACGACTGAACATGAGCCAGCAGTGTGCCCAGGTAGCCAAGAAGGCCAAGAAAATATTGGCCTGAATCAGAAACAGTGTGGTCACCAGGACCAGAGAAGTGATTGACCACCTGTACTCAGCACTGGTGAGGCTGCACCTCAAATACTGTGTTCAGTTTTGGGCCCCTCACTACAAGAAAGTCACTGAGGTCCTGGAACGTGTCCAGAGAAGGACAACAAAGCTGGTGAAGGGGCTGGAGTACAAGGCCTTTGAGGAGCAGCTGAGGCAACTGCAGTTGATTAGCCTAGAGAACAGAAGGTTGAGGGGAGAATTTATCTTTGTCTACAACTACTTGAAAGGAGGTTGTAGAGAGATGGCTGTTGGTCTCATCTCTCAAGTGATAGGTGATAGGGTGAGAGGAAATGGCCTCAAGTTGTGCCACGGGATGTTCAGTCTGGGCATTAGGAAAAGTTTCTTCACTGAAAGGCTTATCAGGTACTAGCACAGGCTGCCCAAGGAGTTGGTTGTGTCACCATCCCTGGAGTTATTTAAAAGACAGGCAGATGAAGTATTAGCAATGTTATTTAGTAGTGGACAGGTACAGTTGGACTCGATCTCAAAGGTCTTTCCCAACATAGTGATGCTATGATTCTAAGTTATAACAGTATTCTGCTCTGCTTAGCACTAAACTTCTGTGAGGGAACTTCACATGTATTTCAGAGACTTGGTGCATTACCTTATTTCTCTCATAAGCAAGGAAATAAGTCAAAATTTACAACATCCAGAGGAATGAAAATGCAAGAATAGCATATTTAAGATGGATACCTCATTCATGCTATCCCACAAGTCATCACTGTTGGCAGATCCATAGTTGTGATTATGCAAGTATACCTCAACGCCAGCTTGGAAAACATCCTTAGTGAGATAGTGCTTCAGCATCATAAGAAGTGAAGCCCCCTTTAAGAAGAAAAAAAAGAACTGGTAAATGAAAGTTATAGAAGTTGTGGAAGCATATCTATACTGTAGTTCTTTCACAGTGCAAGAATACCTCAGACGCTAGCAGATTTTATCCCAAATGATATCATTTGAATAATTTCCTTAACACTCAACTGCCTTGAAAAGAATAGGTTTTAATATTTCATAAGTCCAAATATAATGACAAAAAAGCCAACATAGCTTGAATTTTTTTTCCCAGTTGCTTTGCAAGAAATACTTCTTAATATTTCAAAGGCTCAAAATATACTTAAAAGACATGCTAATACATCTTGACATTTTTCACCAGTTAACGTAATCTCAAAAATATCGCCTTGGTACTGGTAAGTCTCAGTTGGTTGTCTTTAATCACTAGCAATACTGTTCTGTATGGTACAGAACTGCATTTGTGAGACAGTGTTTAACAGATCTGCAGTTATATCAAAAAACTAAAATTACAGGAAAAAGATGAGACATACTTAGTAGGCTGGAACTGACTGTAGAAGCACAAGTGAATTTTAACAGCATTTAAATACAGCCATTTCTTGCTAAAGAAGGCAATAATCGAGTAGCTCTAGTATCAAAGTGGCCATGAATCCACTGACAGAAAGGTGTTATCTTTTGGCTTTTAAAAACATAGCTGAAAGTAATTTTCCTTCTGTAGAGATGTGTCTGTGTCAAGCCACTAATAAATAAATTGCCTGAAGACTTGCATACCACAAAACTGAAAGGACATGAGCAGACCTAGATCATGGAATGTTTAAAGGTGCACTTTCCATTTTTTAATACTACTACTGAGAAAGGATCAAGAAAAAATAAAGGGAAGATTTTAACAAGAGCATGTATGTTTCTTACACATTCTAAGCTCAAGTTTTTGAATTTAAGTAACATCTTGCCTGAAAGTGAAGACTGCCTGGCTAATCTCATTTTTCATGAAACTGCAGGACTAAGTCTTACTGCAGTTTTTAATAATATGGTCATAATTTCATCTCCTGCATTGTTCCACACTTAACCTAGAACTCTACTACATTGTTTCTTTACAGTCATATCCTTCCAAACATTCTGTTGTTGCAGGTAGACTTCTGACCCACTCTTAAGTGTCAGGCTTACTAACAGTCTGCAAAACAACCACACTAAATGTAGAAATTGTACAATTCAATAACTAGCCCCTCCCCTTTATCTGATTAGAGACCATGTTGCAAGCGTCTTCCCACTCAAATTGCTAAAACTGCTAAATCGTTAGCTAAGATGTAGGAGTAGTGGAATAGGAAGATTGCAAGCATGAATGAAGAGCTATGCAATAAAAGCTCCTGAAACATAAAAAGCAGATCGGAAAAACCTGTTTCTGACAATGTGAGGGCAAATCTTAATTTGGTTACCATCTAAACACAAAGATGCAGGTTGACACATTTCTTCTCTTCAGAAGGTGCACATTCTTACTAGTAGCAATAAAATCATAAAGAAATTCTCCAAATGTAATGCTTTACTAAGTGACTGAAATACCAGCCCAATCACTTACGGAATATTCCCATTAAAATTGCATAGAGTTTTGATCAATGACAGAATTTTTATCTCTGATTTTAGTTGGTTACAGACATGATTGTGCATGACACACAGCTTACAGAAGCTCACAAAAAAAAGGGGCATTACTTGAGACAAACTCTGAAGCATGAAACAGTCATGCCTTTTGATATACAGCTTCAGGAGAGAAACCAAACCCATTTCACAATGAAGGGAAGCTGAAAATCACACATCTCCCCACTTGTAGTTTGGAAAACAGAGACCAAAATAAACATAAGCACATCACTATTGTAGATCTACCTGGCATCTCGGACTACTCAAGAATGACAGACAACACAGGTTGAACAGCTGAGACTTACAAAAAGAAATCAGAGCATACAAACCAAGACAGCATTCCACTAAGCAGAGAAAGTTGTAACGTTCAACTGTTTTATAGTAAGCTCTAGCTTTTGCCATAGTTTCTTATTAGATGAAAGTACAAGAATACACAGATACTGATGAACAAAAATGGCTGTTAATCCAAAAGACATAAAAGGCTTTCCTCAAATACTAACAAAATCAGGGGACACAGTATCTAAAACTTGAGACAACATGAGTAAAAACGTGGCAAATACAGATATTTGCTCTCTCCTGCATTTTCAAGTGAGGCATTGCAAAGCTCTAAAAAGCTAAACCTCGGACACAATCCTCATTAGATTTTAGATATGATCAAGTGGCAGGCAATCAGCATATGCAGATGCAAGCCCCCAGCTCAGGAAGTCTCTAAAATACTATTTTTTAAAAAATGAGAGATTACAAAGAAGAGCAACTGCTTCAGTAAGTGCCTTGTTTTGCTCTTTTTTTAAGAACTTGTTACAGTCTGCTATCAGAAAAAGAATATATGTCTAACAGGGTATTTTGTTTCTCCTATTGGGTTTCCTCTTGCATCTTCAGGACTATTGCACTTTGGGCTAAAGCATGCACCAAGCTAAAGTATGTTAAGTAAGGACACAAATACACATACATAATATTTTTCTAATTAAAACCTATTTAGATGCTCAGTAACACTAATGAAAGATCCTGCATTGTTTGTGCTAGGTGTAAATTAGCCCCTAAAAATGCCTCCTTACACATGATTCCACAGTCATGTTTTTAAAATGTAATACCACTTTCCAAGTATTTCCAAATATTTTTGAAGTTACCTTGATGTAAGAAAGTGCATCAAACATTTCTTCAATCTGCTCTGAAGACTGAACAGCAGAAGAGACAGCATGTGAAGAATTCAAGGAATCCTTCATCATAGCCTGGAAAATTAAATTAAGGAAATCTTCATCCTAGAAGAGAAATGGTTTTAAGTGTTTTAGAAGCTAGAACATATATACAGTAAGCAAAACAGTAAGAGTTGTCTCTACTTTGGTCTTCCATTGGTCTAACATACCACTGCTTGCCTTCCTACCACTGGAGGCGATTGAAGAATTGTCAGTATAGCATCTAAAATCTGTTCTTCCATTGCCACATTTTAGCAGCACAATCTCACTCTTGAGTTCATATCATGATCCAGATCCTTAAGTTCCTGTCTCAGGTAAATGCATCATTGGCACTAGAGGATATAAACGTACCTACTAAATAAGCATACACCATTTCACTAGAAGAAGGGAATACAAACACATGACTTCTTCAGTATGCTTAAATATTAAAGGATGAAATCTAAGGAAATTATTCACTACAGTGATGGTTTTTGTGAATGTAACCTAGTAATCTTAGAACCAAAGTCTCTTGCAAAATAAAGAAATTTGAATGTAATAAATTGTTACTAGAATGGGACAGCCTCAAATACTGAAAAGACGACTGTACTGGCATTTGTTCATTTAATTTCATTGAAACTTGAACAACCAACCATTCTCTATACAGTTTCTTCTATATAGTAGCGTTAAAAGAAAAAAAGACCTGTATACTATATGATAAAGATACCCCTGATATCCTTTAAAGTTTATAATTTTAAAGCTATTCTTCTTGAACGTGTAAGTTTGTAGCGTGATTTTTTATTATTATTTTTATTTTTACCAAAACACATTTTGGCACCACCAAGTGGTGAAAAGAGATATTGATGAAAGCTCGTTGCCAGGCACCTTTCAGGAAGAAGTACACAAGTGTTAGCTGTGTCCTTGCTAAACCAGACTATTTTTGTGTCCTTCCCTCACCACACACGCACTCAACAAGCTATACAAATATACCATCAGTGGTCATGAAACTCAACAACCAAGTCAGGGCAAATGAAAAACTTTTTAAATGCCTAGCTCCAATAAATAATTCTGAATGAAAAAATGAATCAAGTTAGCAACCCAAATTTCATTTCCAGTAACAATGGTGAATTAAGAACTCAAAACTCATGCTTGGTCAGAATGCTGAGAACACCACCATCCAGCAAGCAGGAAACTGTCATTATATGTCAGGTTTTTAATCCCATGACTAATGCAAACCATATAAATATTTGTGGAAATATATTGGTCTCTCCACTGCTCCCTCCTATTAGTTCCACTAAGCTTTTTTTTCTCTGCTTGCATTCAGTGATAGGGATGCTTTACAGTAGTAGCTGGTATTCCTTCCTTGGAGAGGAAGATCAAGTTTGAATCCTTCATTATTTTCCAGAGTCTGAGAAGGTAGGTCACTTAGTAGCTGAGTGAGATTCTAAATGATCCGTCGGTTATTACATAAAAAAGGTTCTACCCTTCAGTGATGTGTGTAAACAGAAGAAATGTGCCTGCAGGAGCAGTGCTTTGTGCCACCAGTGTAACTGAATGTTACCAGAATCCAGTGGGTTGGACAATATGATGCTTTATTACCAAGTCCCCTGATCTGTGAATCCCAAACTGATTCAGACACAAGTAACACAACTGCGGAAAGACAAGAAATTATGCCAGGCATATTTAGTAACTTAAAGCTTTTGTGCTTCAAGGTCTAACAGGAAAAGTAGAGACAGACTAACTTGGTCAACAACATGCCTGCACTTTCTGTAAAAAGACTTAAATTTTATATATACACACCTGCACCTTCTAACATCTGGTATTTTGCACAGAATACTACAAGCAAAATATAAAAATATAACAACAAAACCGATGTACCCTCCCTAAAGCTGCCCATGCTCCAAACCACTTCCAATACAAGGAAGTTGTCAAAACAAAGCATCTCAATGATGTCCAGAATGAATTTCAGTATAAGCTAATAAGTATCAGTTCTTTATAGTCAGCACTAAAGAACAGATCTTCATGAAAGTCTGGTAAGTGTAGCTACAGAAAGTACTTACTGAATGTAATTCTGGAAAAATCTCTTCCATGGCAAAGTACTCCATGAAAGTGGCAAATCCCTCATTCAGCCAGAGATCATTCCACCATTCCATAGTTACTAGATTGCCAAACCACTGTGAAAGATGAAAAATGTCATTATTTTTCAGAAATAAAATTAAATGAGAACAGTAACACCAATCCTCAGATTTATCTTGTGGCTCAGTCAAAGCCTCAGTAATGCTTTTGCATGAACAGCTCCCTAAGTACACTACAACACAGTTGCACTTATTATTGTATTGCAGTAAATATATTCACTGATATTCTGAATAGTTACAATGCACAGCCTAGTCACAGTGAACACGAGTCAATTTAAGGACAGAGTCCCATTTTAGGGAAAAAAAAAAAAAAAAAAAGAATGAACATTAATGATCTCTCCAAGCCTAGTACCTGATGGGCAAGCTCGTGTGCTATCACTCCAGTTATTAACTTTTTATCCCTTGCTGAAGAAGTATGGTTGTCAAACAAGAGTGCTTTTTCTCGGAAGGTGATCAAGCCCCAGTTTTCCATTGCACCGGACTGAAAATCAGGGATTGCCACCAGATCTGGAAAAGACATAAAAGAAGCTTTTGAAAACTGCTAGTTAAAGCAATTCTGTATTTCAAGTCTACTTATTCTATTACATAATCCCTGAAAACCTATTTAAATCCTGTGGTGTGGACATCTGCTCCACATCTCAATCACAGATGTCCTCCAAATTTATAGCCATGTTTTGTTAGCAGTACTCCTACACAAAGTACTACACAAACACTGCCATAGAACTAGCATATATGGAAGTAATACAGAAATGGGGCTGCCTCTACTTAAAAGAGATGTCTTAGAAGACTGTATTTCATTAATTTTCCAGTCAAGCTAATACATGCAGAGAAGTCAGGCTGCAAATTTTGCACTGGTGAAAACGGTTCAAAGACTGATGATTCTTACCCTCTTACTAATGGACATAATGTTAAATTTACAACTAAATACTTCTTTGATGTCATGTAAAAGTATAAAAAACAGTGTCAATAGCTTACAAAAAAAAAATCAGCATTGGAATCACTTTATAATTCTCATGCTCAGTCAAGCATTAGTCATTTTCAAGATAATTTTAGGGGAATTCTATTTCACAGATGCTTTGTGGTATATTTTTTAAGCACACCTTTTCAGAACAGAAGCTCTGAGAAATTATTAGGGTTTCTTTTTCTTCTGTTTAAAAAAAATTTTCAAAAGAACTTACCTAATTTTTCAAGAGGGTAGTTTATTAAAAAGTACTTTTCATAAAATTCCAAAAGTTTCACGGCTGTGTTTAGAGCATATTCAACTTGGTTTAGATGCTGTGGTACAGCATACACTGATATCTAGTCCAAATAGAGAAAAGATTTAGAAACACATAGCTAACAAAGCTTTGGAAGCAGAAGAGGAGCTGGCAAACATTCTTGAAACAAATAGGACACTGCTTTGGGAGTACACATATAAGTTACAAACACAAATTATGAAGCTGTCAATGAGTTTATTTTTTTTACTAGACGTTATTCACTAGTTAAAATACAGACAATCCAACTGACCAATCTGTATGCAAGAGCAATTCAAGGCTGACAGCTTTACGGAAGGTGTTCAAGAAGGGTTTACACTAACAGAAATTGATTCATTTCCTGTTTTATTCCCTCATGAATGTGTAGTATTAAATGAGCATATCTACATAGCTCAATTCACTTATAGGTTTAGGTTATCAGTATGATAACACTAGTATCATGTGCAAGAAATTATCTCAAGAAATAATAACTGGCAGAGTCCATCTATTTCCCCATCTTAGGTATGGCCACATTAGACATGATGTAAGAAGCACTCAAAATCTGAGTGGTTACAATCTCCCTCTATGCATGTTGAAGGGCTATATCAAGAAAAGAAGTTAGTCCAACCTGGAGTGTATGGCTTTTGTTTCCTACCTATGATGAGTACGAGAAAGGCAAGAAAATAAATAAATAAATTTAAAAGAGACAGCTTGCTTGTTGTTTGGGGATATTTTTGGATTTGTTGTGGCTGGCTCATTGGTTTAGAAGGGGTGAAGGAGAACTTAAAGTGGAATAAACATACCAGACTCCTATTTGTTTCCTTACTGATATTTTTCAAGTCTGCAACAACAAAGGCTACTAGGTAGGTACTCATCTTCAAACTCACAAAAAACTCATCTTGAACAATTCCACTTATCACAGGAGTAGTGGCTTTCTGCAGGTAAAAGGAAAACATTTAAGGCAGAGAAAATAACGTTAAAAGGCATGCAAGGAATCAATGTTAATATAGTCTCTAGGAACAATTTATAAGCAAACCTGCAGAACATCTTTATATTTCAGTTGTGTTTCAGTGGGGCAGATTACACTCACAACCTACTCAATGGCATAAAAACTGAAAGTGACATGGAACATTTAAGCCTATACACTCCAAGATTATTTGTCAAACTTTTATTATTAAGTGTTAACAGACAACTGTATTGCTGGTAAAACCATAAATCTAATTTAGTTCACACCCCAGTATAATTTAAAGTCATCATGAAGATAAATATTAATTCAAGATAGCTTTAGGTTAGATCAGAGACATAGTTTGGCATAGCCTACTAAAAATACTGGTATTGCACAAGTTAAACATTACCTAGCTTCTAGGAAAAGACAAATTAGACATACTCATTAAAACAATAAAACAAAAAAGCCACTCACACATAACCTTACAAATCAAAAGAGACTGCATTTTAAAAAGTGAAGAAAACATACAGTTGCTTCAAAGCAAAAACGTGCCCACTGTAAACACACACTGACAAAAGTAACTGTTTGCTCAGTCTTCTTAAGTAAGATACCATGGTGTATTTTAAATTACTTTCAGTACATAAGCTTTTCTTTAACATTAGTCCTGGGAGGGCAAGCTATATGCTTTGAAGTGCTTTTCTGTAGAGTCCTTCATAGACAATAATAAAGTGAAATGTTTAAAACAAGTTAAGTGTAGAATAGTAAAGATCTGGGGATAGGGCTGGCAGTGTATATGCCATCTGAAACTTCACAAATTAGACATGTGGTATGCAAGGTAGAATAGGAAGAAGCAGATTTAAACATAATTCAAGTGGTATGACAAACAGTAATGAGAATCAAAACCATAAAGGTGCAAGAGGTACCACATAATTTAAAAGAGAAATCATGATGCAGAAGTGGCACATTGGAACAACAATTCTATGTATAGAAAGATGGGTAGAAAAAAATGTTTTTCTATACAGTACAGGAACAGCTAAAAAGTGAATATCTAGCGGAACCAATAGAGAAAATTCATAAAATCAATGTTTAAGATTATACAAACATGTATTCTTCACTGCAAGCAGAATGGTTATGAAGTCACATCTCCCAAGTGTTCATTTTTCAAACGGCCTTCTATGTCCTTGGAAAATGAGCAGTGCAATCAATGCTACTCTGCAGCAAGAAAAGCTAGAAACTTACATTGGTCCTGAAGAGGAAGGAGAAATGCCTTACAGTAAAGGCAGCTCATCAGCATGTTTTCTCCTTGTGGAGGACTCCTCCTGCTGCACACACTTTAAGGTACACAACTTCAGTATCCATAGGCAGCACCAAAAGAGCTACTTTATACTTTGTTAAGCAGGGAGCAGCTCCTTCCCAAGCACAGAGCCACTAACATGCTTTGTAGGACTGCCAATGCAAGGCAGGAGTTACGGGAGTATGCAAGATTCAGGCAAGTTTCAATCAGTTATTTCCAGATTCAACTTGCATGCCCCAAGGCATGACAGTCAGCTCTAGACTAATAACAGGAAGATTCTTGGGGAACAAATAATAACTCACCAAACTAGAAATTCAGAGTTGCCCTTTCACGAATGCTGTTTAGATCACTTAACTAAAATCCCTACAACAACACAGTCTGAGCTCCAAGTAACTTCTTTGCAGATTCTCACAGGAAGGTCTATGAAAATCCTTGTCACATCTACTGATGCTCACTGTCCACTGCATCAAGTAACTCACTTGCACAGTTTGCAGTAAGATACTATATTAAATCTCACGAACATATGCAGTAGTTTCCCAGACAACTTCCTCCTATTTATGAAAAGCTGCGTAAACACCCTGCACAAAGGACATGCAACCTAAGTGAAATCATAGGAGAAAGTAAGGAAGGTGATGGAGAGGCTAGATTGACTCAACAGAGCTTTTACTGAAGAAGGCAGCTTACACGTGCTGCACAACCACATGTGGCAAGGAAAAAAACAGAAGTACATATGTCTGCTGCCACTCTGAGTGCCCTTGCTTACTCTCCTGAAGTCAACTACCATAATGAGCATTAACAAGCACACTAAAGAACAGTGAGTAGGCAATTGATACCAAAATAGTAGCATGTACTAACCCCTGCAAACACACTCCTTTATCCTGAACTGTCCCCAACCGTTTTCCTTCAGTAGACAACCACAATGACAAAGAAGAAGAGCTGATGGTTATTTTGCCTTCACTCCAACTGCCAATCCCTATCTGTCAAGCTGGCAACCAAAAAGCAAGATTCCAAAGGTATACCAGGTAATTCTGTCTCTAATAACAGGGATATAAAATGACTCAGAATATCCTTTCCCATCTTCTCTATAATGATGCCATCAGAGATAAGCAAGAGAATGAAGAGACTATATCAGGATTAGCGTAGCAGTGAACATTCTCTGGTAGCATGGTACAGCAGAAGAGCTGGAAACAAGCCAATCTTGGATCTTTCAGAGAAATCCTAAGTGTCTTCCAGACCACCCATCATCTGTGGAACATACACTTAACAACAGGATAGACTTGTAGCAACTATGTGCAATTAGCTCAGCAATGTCAGCTGCACACATGCAGCAATGGAAAACCATAGTTTACTTTTTGTACATGAAGAACTACGGAAGTTGTTGAAAGTTGCCTTAGCCTCTTGTCCAACACCTAGCAGAGGGAAGTGAGCGAGTAATCTTTCTTGTTTACATAAACCAAGAGATTTGTCCAGTAGAGTCTGTTTCTTCTTTCAGTGAAGATCAGCAAATAATGTGCTTTTATGTGTGAACATAGCATAAAGTGCTGCACTCCTATTAAAGTAATGGCTGAGAACCACCACAAATCCAGGAACATAAAAATTTCTACACTATGAAAACAGTATTATTTCTGAAAGTTACAGGTTTTAGCCTGGTTTTCAAAAAACAGGGTAGCTACATCAGCACCTGAACTTCTGACAACCTTCTGGAACCCAAACTGCACTGTATACAAGTATGTCTCGCCAACACCACTGGTCTAATTTTTTTCATTACTGGTTGGATCAATGTTAATGGTGATGAGTTTCTGTTGCATGATGAATGGTGATAATGTTCTGATAACAGAGGTTCTCGTTCAGACGCTGACTAGGCAATAAGTTAATCTTGTTGGTCTGCCTAAATGAATAAAGCTTCTATAGATGTTTCTCCAAAGGTTTAATGGCATAAAACATCACAATAAAATTCAGATATGCTTCTTAGAAGATTTTGCCTGAAAACATCTAGCTGAAGGAACTTGAGATTCCTCATTCATATTTTGAGGTTGATTCTGTTCACACCCTGCCTCCTCCCATTTAGGCTCAAATGCACATCCTTCATGATCAGGTGTTATCTTTCAAAGGACTGTTGCTAGTTACAAAGACTATTGATAAAGATATTCCAGTATTCTGCACATGTGCAGAGTCAGCAAGCATACAAAAATTCAGAACATAAACTTAAGGACTGTTGAGACTGCTGTAGCCTGCAACAGAACTCCTGCAAGATAATAATTTATTTACGTTCAACAGGAATCCCTCCATAGCCATTCAACTGTGCCTACAATAACAACCTACATTGTGCAGTGCATCAAACAGTTGTTTTCTCTGTCAAGTCTTTGACAAAGAGATAGTTGTTTTATTTTAACATTATACAGTTCAAGAGTTATCTGCTCAAGTCAACTCTGACGATGTTAATGCAGCAAAAACACAATGCAAAGCACTTAAATGGATTATCTATGTACTAAAATTCCTCTACAAAAACAGGTACCTTTGGCATATTTGACAGAGCGGTAAGTTTCTCATCTCTTTTGATCTTGATTAAAAAAGTGGCTTTAAATGCTGGTTCGTCAAAGCATGGAAAAGCAGATCTTGCTGCTAGAGGTTCAAACTGAGTAGCTGCAAACCACCTAATGGGAAGAGCAGAGAAGAGCAAATTGAGAATTATAAAGAGGATAAACATTAATTTATTGGGGATACATACCCTTCCTCCAAACCTTGTAAGAGTTTGTTATGGAAGAAGCTTTCTGAATGGTAGAACATAGGGTTAGTTAGTAAATGTGTCATTAACAAAAAAAATTTTAAATCACCAAGAATGTATTTATTTGAGGATGAACTTGCTTTTTCTTTCTTAAAAAAGAATATACCTAGAATTATACAATTACAGATCAATCCCCAAAACACAAGCCAATCAGCTTTCAGTAAGAGGGAACTAAAAGGAGATAGGAAGTTAAACTAGTGCGCCTGCCCAGTAAATAGAAATTTTTAACCTTCAGCAGTAGATGGGGCTATAATGAAGCCTTTTCATCTAATTGTCATATCTCCTCCTGAAGATGTTGCCACATTTCATCTAACTGTATGCCTGCTCCCTTTGCTGGCTAGTAAATGGATTCTGTGTAAATTCATGCACTGTCTTGTACCTAACCCAGCAGCTAGTCACATCACAGGAAAAATTCTGAGAAGTCTACATTCCTTCTCCAGTATTTTGACACTAACTAGCTACAGAAATTACATCCTTTCCTAGACAGCATCTCTGACTGGTATTCTGGCTCACAAGACAACACTGGGAGCTCAACAAGAAGTTTGCAAATTTAAGTATTGTATTTACTAGAGCTAAGCAATGGAGAAAGATAACATTTATTATTACTCTTGTTTTGTTGTTTATTTGTTTAAACCTACTACCAAGTTATCCATGTGTTTGTTTTGAAGTTGTTTTTTTTTCCTGCAACATGACTCCAACATTTTTGGAACTACAGTTTTTCTGAAAAGGCACACTGCTGATATTTTGCAAGATTAATCCCTATGCTTCCATTTGACTTCTTATTCTTCTCCGGTACCTCATTAACAATCCTGAAGTTGGTGTAGTTAAATTTCTTTTCCTTTTCATCCTTCATCTCAAAATTTTACAGAAAAAAGTTAATACAGAACTGTTCTCCATAAATTATAAATAAGGTCTGGGGTTTTTTTTCCTTAAACCTCCATCTAGCAACAGTGAGTTATTTTGCCATCTGATAATTTTAATGTTTTTGTGGCAACATAAAAAATCTTCTAAAGAAAATAAAACTAAACTGGAATAGACATTTTCTTGCAAAAGCAGTTTGATAGCTTGAATTTTATACAACACATGCAGTTACAACAGGGGTTGTCAAAACCCAGCATTTGTAAAACCAGTGACATCAAGCACACAGAGACAAAGCCTGACAAAATACAAAAGGCAGGCAAGGCCACAGACCTGATATCAGCAGAGTTATCTGAAAAGTATTTACTGAAGTGTATACAGTTAAAGCATGTGCCACATCCTGTTCCTGACAAAAACAGGTAGCACTCAAATGAAGGGAGACAAACACTCAAGAACTGACTGACAGATCATTATTTTCCTCCGTGAACACTAACGTTTTGCCTTTCTATTACAGTAAATACAAGGAGAAAAGAAAGCTTCAGCTGCATCACAGTAGGAAAACCCATGAAACTTCAAAAAGGGGCTAGCGATTCAAGTGATTTCTGACTTCCTCACTTATCTTCATGCTACCACATGCTTCATAGTAACACGTCTTTAGTATTTGTGGTAGGATACTTAGCTTTATCTCATTTCAACTTGTAATTACATTCTTCTGATGTACCCATACCCTTTGTGATTCTTTATTATCCAAACCATTCCATAACACAAAGACAACTTGTGGCACTTTTTTTTTTTTTTTGTGGCACACACTTCTGAAGTTTATCAGCAGTTCTGAAAGTTGCAAGAGGTTCTCTCTAATGATCATGCACACACTATAATGTCGTAGTATGTGCTCAGGAATAACTCTCACATAAAAGGTTTAACAACATAAATTAGCTAGGGGGATCTGTACAACCACCTATGTTTGCACCTCAATAAAACACAATCACTTTTACTAGAGATGCAGGAAAACTGAAACAGACCTACAACCTTTTAACCTAAATTTATTTCTTAAAAGTCTTGATCTCTTTAAAGAAAGCCCCCTAGACTACCTAGTGTGAGTACCAATAGGAAAAAGGTCAAACAAAAGAGAATTCCTGCCTCATCTTGGTTGCTGACCAGCTCAAGAGCCAATTTACTGTTCCATAGTTCACCTGAATGCATCAAGTTTCAAATGTATTTGAAAACAACGGTTGCAGCTAACTTTTTTCCTTGTACAGTTCAACACTCTGTCATAGACCCACCAGGATCAAGATAAAGGGAATTTTAAAAGCAAACTGTGAGTAAATTTTAGAAAAATGAAAGAGTTTTCATTTAAATATGTCTGTTGTTAATGCTTAGGGAGGCTTGCTAAACCTGAAACAATATAGCTTCAGCCTGGAGAAGAGAAGGCTCTGGGGAGACCTCATAGAAGTAACTGAAAATAAATACACAGCACAATTCTCTTCCCAGGGAATAATTTAAAGTCTATATTGCCAATTTCTAAAAGCTTAGGTTGGTGGTACTAATTATAAGTTCTGCCTTCCCTTTTCTGAAAACAAAATGACTTACTAATATTCTGTGAATGTCCATACAAACCCTCTGCTGTTGCAAAGATTTGTAACTGATAACATTGGGTTTTATTGCTTTTTCCTTAGCATACCACCTCTCTCTTATTTTAAGCTTTAGACCTTAGCAATTCTTGGCACAAACCAGTAAGTGTTTTTGGTCTTTATTTAGCAGTTTTGTGGCACTTCAAAACTACTTTCCTGTCAGCTGGTCCCAGACTGACTCATACTTTTCTTTCCATCTTTCATTTATTGCACTGCTCTATTTCCAGAAACTGCACGGGTAATTAGATATCAATAAAAGCATGAACACTCCCCTTCACAGTTCCCTTAGGACTACGGGATGCATGTAATTTGGTCTCAGGGGTTTGTGAATATTTACGTCTCTCAGATGGTCGCAAACCTGATCATCTTCTACGATGGTGCTATTTTGTTCCCCCAGTTCCTGCCTTGAGACTCAGGGTCACGAGAGATGCAGGAAAAACTTTCAAAGAGAGAAAAATTAAACAAACAAAAAGCCATGCTATAGTGACTTAAAACTGTACTACACTCAACTGATGGAAACACTGTCCTGACTTAATAAACTTATTCATCAAAGACATTTTTCAGGTAGATCACTCAGGAGTACTGAAGACTGATTTTGCTCAATAGGAATCAGTTAGATGAAACATCCAGTACAAAATGTAATATCAAAGCACAATAGACACGACAGAAGACAAGCATCTGTGGGCATACCTTTGCTTAGAATTTTCATCCTTGTAAGAAATCTTGTAAAACCCATAATAGGTATCTGATAAATTACATGAATATTCTATGTTGACAGTATAATTCTGGCCTACAAGGAGAGCCTCAGGAGCCATGATTGCAATCTGGTCATGCAATGGATATTCCAAGAATTCAGCTGGCTTTGTTTGATGCCCTCCTGCTGAACTAAGGGTTGCCTTGGTGATATTAAGTCCTGAACTGTGAAGCACGATCTTCCCAGTTGCCTGGATGATCTTAACCATGATCTTCACAGAGCCTGAAAACTTCAGAGTAGTTAGGTTTGGCTGCAAGACAAGTTCATAATGCAGTGGCACAACATCCCTAGGAAGTCTGACTTTTGCCCACGGAAACAGTTTTCCATTGGTTGCCAATGGGTATATTAGTTCCATTGTATGATTTTTTTTATGGCATCCTTCCTTGGTAAAGGTACATTTGGGAAGAAGATAAAGTGTTACTATTAATGAAACTGCAATCACAAGAACAACTGTGCAAACTGCCATGGACCTCACAGAGGGCGCCAAACATGATCCACTTGGATTTTGCCTATAGCCAGACATGTTATTCCGGAGATCTGAGCTTCTATTCATGAAAGACATCCCCAGCAATTTTGCTGATGACTCGTAATCCTCTTCTTCATCATCCATCTCATGCTCTCCAAGGCCACGCACCAAGAGTCGGGAGCTCCTTGGTTCATATTCTACTTCATCAGGCTCCAGGGGATGTAAGCTAGGCTCTTTTGCTAAGTCAACAACATCAGGCTCTTCTTCAAACATGCTGTTTTCAATCATATTCCTGGGTAACTGAATTTGATCTAAAAAAGAAATGACTGTATGTTACAAGACAAACAAAAGGCATCATTATAATATTTAAAAAATAAGTTACTGAATTAACAAATGAGAAAAACTTCTACAGCACAATCAAACACACTTTGATTTTCTCTCAGGTTTCTTTCCAGAAACATGTCTGTGCTCTTCTGCCCACTCCAATTTTTTTTGTTTGATATCTTCAAAAGGATGCTTCCGTTGCGCATACTCAATCACGTCTTGCACCATAACTGTGGATTAATCAGAGATATATCACTGCACTGCACTCCCACTTTTCTGATGTCAGTGCCTTGACTACATTTCCTCTACCCCAGTAAACCATGTAAACTCTATCTGTATTCAGCTAAATTAGGTACGTTGTGATATATTTTATATTGCAGAGTAAAGCACAGCCAATGCATTTCTAGGTGTGTTTCTGAATATTCTAGTTACTGACTTCTTTAACAGGGAAGAAAATCTGCCGATGTGTTGGCAACTACATAAGATATCTATTTGACATTTTTAAGCTACATTTTTTCGCACACACACGGAAAACAGAAAGAAATATTTCTCACATAAGAAAGGTGGTATAAAAACTACAGTTCTGATTGACACCTTCTTATAAGACTAAGCTTATACAACCCTTGAAACAATCCATACAGGTAAAGAATTAAATCAGCACCAAACAGACTATTTGTCTCCAGAAAATTTGTCCTTAACAGATAATGGATCACTCAACATAAAAGAAGAAATAATATCAAGTTTTGAAAGCATATGCTCATATTCTAGTTATATTTTAATCAAACTTATGGTCATGACTAAAACTCTTTATGTAAAAGGTTATCTTTCAGCTCATCTGCTCAGTGGAAGGTGGAAAAAATTCAAAACACTGTTGGAGAGAAGTATATATAGGGAATGGGACATGAACACAAAAATGTAGCTAACTTAGGAGGTAGGAACTTTTTTTCATACTGTATTTAATCCAAAACACTATAAACAACATAGAAACGATGTTGATTGGGTTTTGTTGAGCTGCCACAGTTGTCTAGAGAACAAAAAATTAAAATGGAAAAGCCATCTATATGGAAATTTATCTCCCTCCAAAACAAGAAATCCCACTACCAACTTTCTGAGGCCTTGAAACTACAGTTACTTTGAATTAGTCTCCCATCACAGTTGCTAAGAGACTAAGCAAAACTTTTATCTAACTGCAAGGCTTCAGAATTCAACGTAGTCTCTTTCAGACATTAAAGTCCATTGCTAACTGAACAATAATCTCATCATGCTTCTATCCTCCACATTGTACATTTTCAGAATAAGAAAGATAAATTTTCTTTGGATCTAAACATACTGAAAAGTAGGTTGACTTTCATTAACATCTGACAAGAATGTACTTTCTCACATCCTATGCACAGCCTAGAGTATCAGTGTTCCTATGATATGTTACTGGTTTTATCCATATTGATAAGCTCCGAACGAGTAATTGAGGATAACATTACACAGAAATAAATTACAACAATAATTTCAAGCATATATCTATTTATGGCTGTTTGACAAGATTTCAAGTGTTGAAACAGACTAATGGAAGATACTGGGAGGGTGAAGATTTACAGCTTAGTAGCACGGGTTTTTTCCACTTTTTCAAGTCAGGTTTATGTACTGTTGAAATTCTCAAAGGTTAAAATGAAACATCTTAAAGAAAACATGGCAAGAAACTTTTCAAACCATATATACCAAACTCATGAACATTTACTCTAAAATGTATCAAGACTTCCTCTTTCAAGGCCAAAAACTCAGGAAACTGTATCAGTTATTTATAACACTGAAAAGGATGAAGCAAGAGTTTTTATTCTACCCCACTTCCTACCACGCTTTTCTTTTTGTGCAGTATCTGTGTATTAATACTCTATACCTGCTTGCCATTTATTTCAGTTAGACTCACAAGACTATTCAGATGCCTTTGAAACAAATAACAGGTTCACAAAACATCACCTTGTATCTCAAACAAAAAAATAGTGTTACTTTAAGAAAGATCAACCTTGACCTTGTCTGCAAAGGCCCTAATATATATATAAAAAAAGAAAATAAAAAATCCTACACCACAAAAGTCAGTAAGAGGAAGGTAAGGAAGGTACTCTGGTCAATCTGAACAAGCAATATGAAGATAGATGAAAGCAAGGAGTTTCTGGAATTTGGATCTACGTGCTCACTCTTCCTCCCATTGCAAACACACTGCTCTGCCTAGGAGCAGGGTCATAGTATGCCTGAGATTGTAAATGATTACAGGAGGTCATTTACTCCAACCTCCAGGCAAAAGCAGATTCTAAAAATTTGTCCTTAATGTAATTTCCCAGTAGAATGCTCATGTTGCAGCCTCCAGGGTATGGTTGCAGTTCAGTGGTCTAACACTTAGGTCTCTATATAGGAGCATGTGCTGGAGTTCTCAGAGCATAAAGGCAGCAGACAGAAAGCTGTTGCAAAAATACGCAGACAAACTAGTAAAGAAGTGGAAAAGATAAAAGTATTGTGCAACGGAAGCTCTATTACAATTCCTTTATGCAAGGGTAGTTTATCAAGAATTCACTGAACCACTTCAAGCAGAGATTCTTTTTGATTACTCCCTTAGCTGGTTGCTTTTCAAATCTGCTGACTAGCTTCAAACAAATTTGAAAACAGACTCAAACAAATTTCTTCAAGTCTCAAACCAATCCCACCCCAAAACAATCAGATGCTGGCGGAAGACACCCAAATCAATATCTGCTATGTAGAAAAGGCAGGTATTAACACTCACATCTCAACCACTCCAAAAGGTGGCGGCCAGTCAGTACACAGCTCCAAGCCCAGCCATGGCATGTGCTGCTGCATGGCCAGCAAAAGAGGCAGAAGACAGGGGAGACACTGCAGAGGGAAGGAGGAGAAAGACAAAGAGCATAAATCTGATGGAAAGTAGGTTTCATCAGCTCTGCTGCTCATTGCTTTTTCAAGAGCTAGTTCTCTAATAAGTTTCTTCTAAAGCCAACTATTTTAATGTTTTCAAAACTCCATGCAGGTACTAATAACATTTGCAGTCATTAAGAATTCTACAAAAAAAAAAAATCACAAACAGAAACTAAGAAAGAAAAGCTAAAACAAAAGTTAGTTTCAAGGCAATTCACAGTTTCTACACTTAAGAGACATTTAATTCTAGGAAAATAACAGTTAAAACCAATATCTATGGAAGTATTTGCAAAACTGGAAGCAAAGTCTAGGTTGTTCTGTAATAATGAAAAACTGTAAGATCAGAAATTTACTGAAAATAAATGGCACCACCAAACCACTATTCTCCACTGGAAAGCACATAGATAAAGCATCAAAAGGAGTGATTTTATGCCAACATATGCACCTATGGAGGCAGAGAAGACAGGCTGTTTTTAGGGAGATGAACTACTTCAAACACATTTTCATCTTCAGATACTCAGATAAGCTCTATACTATTTGCTTCCTGGTGGTTTACTGGAATTTATAATATGATAGTGTTAATTACCATTCATGTGGACCAGATTGTTGTGACCTTTCAGTTTTAATCCATGAGTAGCTACAAAATATGAGCTAAAACACCCATACGAAGGACAAAAAATGGTATTCTTAAACTGAAATAAGCCATAAGGAATAAGCAGTAGCCTCGGGACTATAACTGCAACCATCATATTTCAGTCTTCTTTAACAACAAGTATTGTCAAGAGGCAAACATTCCCATTGTAGAACATAATAAAAACCTATTAATTCAGATATTCAAGCAGACTAATTCAGATTCCAAATACGACACAGGAAAAATTACTATCACTGCAAGACTAGGGAACTTGACCTCTAAAGAAGCTCCACAGTTCCAGTGAACTACCACTATCACGCCAGAGCCTACAGGTGCACTGGAGGCATTGTGGTCTCACTAATCCACAATTAAGGAAGTTCTAAGCTGATAAAATGCACTACAAACATTATCTGTCATCAAGCATGCTAATTTAAATCTAAATGTTTACTAAATATGACCCTAGCATGATAGTGAGCAAGGAGGTAAAAAAAAGTCGAAGGACTAAGGCTCATTACTCCCTAAGTAGCACTAATGAAATTTTGCTTAAAGGCACCCAGTTAAAGTGATTTTACACAATTTCACACAACTCTTCCACAAATTTGTAATTTGAAAATTAGACATTTTCAACATCTTTCTCAATATGTGATCTATTACTACACTGAGTAGAGGACAATGTGAATACTCACAGTTTAGAAAGAGTTATGAGCTTAAAAACTACATCTCAGACTAATCCAGAATGCAAATCCTCCTAATACTGCAAAGGTGAAGGCAGGTGGACACTCTCTCAAAATCAATGGTTTTAGAAAAGTAATTTTAGAGCTGTGATCTGCAACGCAGATGCCCCAAGCCCTCCTGCAACATATCTCATCATTACAATACTAAGGGACCACAAAAAGCCCAGTTTGTTGTTTTCTGTAACAAAGACAAAATGTTTAGGAATGAAACTCAAATGCAGTTTACATCAGGACAAACCAATAGTACAAAAAGCTTGCTGTATGTACTGCATCCCCTGCTACTGTTACCAGCATAGTCATATTTAAGTGGTAAAAAGTGGCATGACTTACAGACACAACAGTGAGTAATTTATCAGACCAAGCCAAACAGAAAGATGTCCCTTATCTTTTTCCTACAAGACACACATCTTTCACTTCTACACCCTTTCACAAATTAGTCTTTTAACTTACCAAGCAACTTGACCAAAACACTCAAACTCAGTACATAAAAATAATGATGCAGGGATGATCAAGGCTGCAGTAAAACTCTCTAGCATTTGCTCCAGGCAGTTAATCTTTCTGAACAGATACATTCCCATTAACTAGAACAATGTAAGCTTTCCCCTGAAGTATAAAAGCCATGGCAACATCAAGTAATGAACCTCAGTAAGTGCAGGAATTAAGTACCTTACAATGATTTCAGTTTGGAATCCATTACAAATATTCCAAATAATACAAAGGTTCTTTTTTTTTTTCTCTGTCTTTCAGAGTCAGTATCTTCCTATAATGCTTCTGAAACATCCTTATAATGCTAAAAGTATGTTCCCTTTCCTTGTAAAATAAAATCAGCAATCTCTTGACTATCAGGATTCATGTCCAAGTATTCTACCTTAGAACTAAACTCTCAGCACTCAAAATTCCTATATGAATCTAAGCAAACCATTCCTCAAGTTCATTCCTTTTTAAAAAGTTCAAAGGTAACTGTCCTTTTGTTCAACCTTCTACACTCTAATCAAGAACTTTAGATTTTAAATCTGCACAATTTAAACCAAATAAATGCTATTGGTAGAGTCAGACACACTGTCACCACCTTCCAAGACTGAAGTTCAGCATCTTATGTTTAAATAATGAGCAGGTATCACATAGTATTTTTACTGAAAGAAATTTAGGAAGAATTATAGTAACACCTAGCATTTCATAGCAACCAAACCTTATCTACTGCAGCGGTAAGAATAGTGTTGTGTGTCATTAACTCAGATGCTGTAAGTAAGTAATTTCACTCTCTGAAAACTAACTGCGTGTTTTTGAGACAGCACTCTTCTCTAAAGTATGTAAAAAGGCCAATACTTAACCAAGACCATCCTCAAACTGGCAGAAAAGGAGCTGCACCTTTAAGGACAGGCAAATAGGGCAGGTGACCCTAAATTAACCAACAGAGTATTCTATCCCGTATATGTCAGACTCGGTATAAACTTGAGAGATCACAAGGGTCTTGCTCTCTTCTGCGATGTCTGATGTCCAGTGAAGACCTCATCTGTCTGGTTGTTCCTGATACACGTCTTCCTGAAACCTGTTCCTGAGTCCCCTCCTAGCTATGAACCCATTTCCTCATGTCTGCTCTGCTGACATACATTGGGGGGGAGGGGTGATCTCATATATTTGTATATATTTCATTACTTTCTAATTATTTTCATTATTATTGTTAATATTGTAATTTCACTAAAGCTGTAGATTTAGTTTCCAACCCCCAAGTCTTTCCTCTCATTTCCCACATGCAGATCTTTCCTCCTGTTTCCCTCTCCCCTTTCCCTGTGGGGTGGGAGGGAAAGAGATTTTGGAAGCTCAGCTGAATGGTTTTAGATGATGAGATTTAGCTGGGTGGGGCTAAACTGTGACAAATAGGAAACTTTCCATTAGCCTGGAATAACCTAGAAGACAAACAATTATTGGGTAGCATTTTGTCATAGACCAAAACATGTAGCAAAACTCTAGGCCAGAGTAAACAGCCCTGCATAGAGTGTGCCTTCTAGCTGGAGTACAAACTGATTCCCATAGAACGTAAACTATTATGGTTACATTTAAATAATGGGAAAGAGGGTGTGGAGTTACTGCTGTCCAAAAATAGGCACGTACTACTCTGCTGATGTGTTCTGTGCCTGTCTATCAGGAAAGAAAACAGATATGCTATGAACAAAGTATGTGTCTTGCTACCAAGCAACACACTGACATTACAGCAAACAGCAGTTCTGTCCAATAATTTCATAAAATGTATACATTTTTAACTACAAAGTTAACAGGGCCATAATATTGTTATACATACCTATCTTTTCTTGGCAGAGGCAGCTGCTGATCAAACAGCAAATTCCACAGACAAACGGATTCTATTTCTACTAAAGTCAAGTCTGGATGCATTTGCTAAGACCATTCTGCAGGCCAAAAAGCAGCTTTCAGGTATATTTTTCTTTTAAAGATTATGTTCACATACCTTACATGCCACCTTTTCTAGAAGCAATGTTGAAACACTTGCAACATGAATACATGAATGTACCTGCTACCATAATGGTAAAGCCAGCCTGAGAAAAAGATGCTAGCAGGAACAAATACACTGCCTAACAATATAATGACAAAAGAACTAGGGATCTACTATTCCTTAAGCACTGGAAAGTTAGCTAAAAATCAAGAGTAAAATTAACAGCATAAAGCTATTTGTTTACAGGACTTCAAGAAAAGACCTGAAGTACATACAATGAAAATACACCGTATATGGCAGGCAAGCACACTTCAAGCAGATGGATGTACTGTCATAAAAATAGTAAGACTGGTTATAGCACATGGAAGCTGATCTTCTCTCCTTTATTTGGACCTTGGAACTAGCAACAAAGGAAAGGAATGTGCCAGTGAAGGCTAAAGCAGGTCACTGTTATATAGTCACAGTTAAAAAGACTGTCAAAATGCTAATGCTCTTTTAGGTTATTTAAGTTTTTTTATTAATTCAATTTGGTATAGACCCATCTTCCACATTTGTTTTGTCAAGGAATAAATATATTAATTTATTCTCAGTTACCTAATAAGAACATAATTTTAACAGAATTGTAAAAATTAAAACTATATACCCAGCCTCTGCTCATACAATGTGAGTCTACACATTCTGTTCAACTTGGAACAAGTCAATCTCCACATGTCCAAACTGGAAAACATTAAATATTTAATAAAAGAAAGAAGGAAACAGTCGCTCTTCTTTGCGACCCCCCAAGCTGGACTCATTGCTTGTGCTCAAAATCTAGTTAGTACTCTCAGTCAAAACTATTCTTGCAGCTGCTTGCAACTGCAATCTGTTTCTGTCTGCCTTGGCTAAAGTCACAGAAGGGAGATGGCAGACCAGAAGTCAGTTTCAAAGCACAAATTCATTTCTATGACTGTTGAAACTGTCTTAAAAGGCACTTCAAAGAAAACCAAGGTTCTAAATTCCACACTGGCAATCCAAAACATCACAAGTATTGCAGAAAGTACAATCACTTCCTTGGTGGAGACTGCCAACCAAAAATTACTAGTTCCAAACACCATTAGTTAGAATTTGTATTGCTGCAAACTAGTATTAAAATTTAAGTCAACAGAAATAAGAACACCTGCTATAAAAGAGTGCAACTTGTTATGCAATATTGTTTGGGGGAAAAGGGAAAAAATTGCCTTGGCTTGGAAAGAAATAGAGGTTTAACTGACAAATATCTGAATTGGTAGCCTATGGAAATGCATACTCAAAATTTTCATTGTTAACATTTCTAAGAAAGAATCATAGAATAGTTGGAAGGGACCTTAAAGATCATCCAGTTCCAACCCCCTGCCATGGGCAGGGCCACCTCCCATGAGATCAGGCTGCCCAAGGGCCCATCTAACCTGGCCATAAACACCTCCAGGGATGGGGCAGCCACAGCTTCACTGGGCAATGTGTTCTGCATATTCACCACTCTCACAGTGAAGAAATTCTCCAGTTTATACCCATTCCCCCTCGTCCTGTCACCACAAGCCTTTATGAATAGTCCTTCTTCAGCTTTCCTGCAGGCCCCTTTCAGGTACACTGGAAGGTCGCTATGAGACCTCACTGGAGCCTTCTGTTCTCCAAGTTGAACAACAGCAACTCTCTCAGCCTGGCCTCGTATGGGAGGTGCTCCAGCCAACTGATCATCTTAGTAGCTCTCCTCTAGACCCATTCCAACAGCTCCATATCCTTCTTACATTGAGGATTCCAGAACTGGATACAGTACTCCAGATGGGGTCTCACAAGAGAGGAACAGAGGGGCAGAATCACCTCCCTTGACCTACTGGCTATGCTTCATTTCATGGAGCCCAGGATGTGGTTGGCCTTCTGGGTTGCAACCACACACTGCTGGCTCATGTTGAGCTCCTCATGGACCAACAACCCCAAATCCTTCTCTGCAGGGCAGTTCTCAATCATGTCATCCCCCATCATGTACTGAAAATGGGGATTGCCCCAACCCAGTTACAGAATCTTGCACTTAGCCCTGTCAAACCTCATGAGGTCCTCATAGGCCCTCTTCTCCAGCCTCTCCAGGTCCCTCCAGTGGGGCAGCCGCACCACTCAGCTTGGTGTCATTTGCAAACTTGCTGAAGGTGCCCTCGATCTCACTGTCAATGTCATTAATGAAGATATTAAACAGCATCAGTCCCACTATGGAACCTTAAGGGACACCACTTGTCACGGGTCTCCATCTGGACTTGGAGCCACTGACCACTACTCTTTGAACACGACCATCTTACCAGTTCCTTATCTACCAAACCATCCACCCATCAAATCCACATCTCTCCAATTTACAGAGAAGGATGCTGTGGGTGACCGTGTCAAAGGCTTTACAGAAGTCTAGACAGATCACATCTGTTGGTTTACCCTTGTCCACTGTTGTGGTTACTGCATCATAGAAAGCCACTAAGTTGGTCATACAGAACTTGTCCCAGTGAAGCCATGTCAGCTGCTATTAATCATCTCTATGTCTTCCACGTGCTTTAGCATAGCTTCGAGGAGGACCTGTTCCATGATCTTCCCAGGCACAGAGGTGAGGCTGACAGGTCAGTAGTTGTTAGGGTCATCTTTTCTACCCTTTTCGAATATGGGTACAATGTTACCCTTCTTCCAGTCACCCAGGACTTCTCCTGATTGCCATGACTTTTCAAACATTATGGAGAGTGCTTTGGCAACCACATCAGTCAATTCCCTCATGACTCTGATATCTCATCACATCCCACAGACTTATGTATGTTCAGGGTCCTCAAGTGGTCACGAGCCTGATACTCCTCTATCTTATGGGGGGTGGTGGTGTTACCCCCTGGTCACTATCTTGCCATTCCATGACCCAGAAGGGGTGAGGAGAGTGGTTTTTGGTGAAAACTGAGGCAAAAAAGTTGTTGAGTACCTCAGTCTTCTCCTTGTCTGTTGATATGAGATCACCATTCCCAACCATCAGTGAGGGTATGTTCTCTTTGACCTTCCTGTAGAAGCCCTTCAGCTTCAGCTGCACCTTGGCTTTCCTGCCCTCACCCCTCACAACCAGGCAGCATCCTTACACATGTCACAGGTTACCTGTCCCTGCTTGCACTGCCTGTGCAGTTCCCTCTTCTTCCTTAGTTTTACTGGCAGGTCTCGACTCAACCATGTCAGTCTCTTCCCTTCCCTGCCTGATTTTCTACATAGAGGGACTGAGCAGTCTTGCACTTTACAGAAAGCATCCTTGGATATTTTCCAGCTGTATTCCACTCCCTTGTCTCGGAGGACCTCATCCCAGGTGGTCCTACTGACCAACTCCTTGAAGAGCTGGAAATCTGCTTTCCTGGAATTTAGTGTTGTGTCTGTACTCCTCATCTGTCCCATATCCCTCTGGACCCTGAATTCCACCAGCGCATGACCACTGCAGCCCAAGCTGCCTCTGATCCTAATGTCACTGATAAGTTTGCTTGTATTGGTGACTGTAAGGTCCAGTATTGCATCTCCTTGGGTGGGGGTCTCCATCAGCTGGACTGAGAAGTCTCCTGGATTATCTACAGCTTGCTATTCTACTTTTCCAGCATATGTTGGGGGAGTTGAAGTCCTCGAGCAGGATGAGAGCTTGCAAGCGTGAAGCCTCCTTTAGCTGGAAGAAGATGACTTCATCAGTTGGCTCGCCTTGATCAGGTGGCCTGTAGTATACACCAACCACAAGGTTCCTATTGGTTCTTCTGTCTTTAATTTTGACCCACAAACTTTCAATCTGTGTGTGGTTACTCCTTAAAGATGGCTCTTCACATTCTATCCCTTTCCTGAGATACAGAGCAACAACTTCACCTCTCCTACCTGGTCTGCCCCTTCTGAACAGCCTGTAGCCGTCGACAGCCACACTGCAGTCAGGAGATTCATCCCACCACATTTCTGTGATGGCAACTATATCATATCTTTCTAGTAGCACAGCAGCTTGCAGCTCCTCCTGCTTGTTATCCAGGCTTCTTGTGTTTCTGTAAAGGTACTTCAGCTGGGCTGCCAGTTGTATCACCTTCCCAATGGACCCTTTATTACCTACACGATGTAGGTAATAACACCTGACCCCTGACACTGATCCTCCCACTACTTGTTACTGGCTGGCTTGATGGCTTCCCCCTCCCCCTTCATATCTAGTTTAAAGACCTATCTACAAGCCCTGCAACCAAACACCCTCCTCCTCCTCTGAGAAAGGTGACTCCCATCTGCTACTTGTAATCCTGGTGCTGTATAGGCCATCTCATTATGAAAAACCCAAAGTTATTGCGGTGACAGCACCCACAGAGCCATGTATTATTTGACTGGCTCCATCTGAGCTGTGCTATCTCACCACCTGTAACTGCAAGGAGGGAAGGAAAAAAAAAAAACCTCACCTGGGCCCCAGATTCCCTCAGTATCTGTCCCAAAGCCCTAAAAACTCTTTTAATCCCCCTTGGGCTTCTTACTATTGCTTCATTACCTCACACATGGAGCAGTAGTAACAGGTAATAGTCTAGATCTCACCAGGTTGAGAAGTTTTCTGGCCACATCTCTTACAAGGCTCCTAGGAGGCAGCATTCTTTCTGAATGTTTGGATGCAGTGTTGTCTATTGTGTTACTGCAATTTCAATACCTGCTAGTCAAACCAGAAATAACCTCATTGCTGTAAGAAACCAAGAACATGATCCCTTAGATAAAAATACTATCTTGGCAAATAAGTACATGAAAAGTGTCTGCGAATGCCTAACAGTGTAGTAGCCTGTGGCAAAAAAACACATTAGATAAACTTGCAGTAGTTCTACTGAACATCACACATCTCCAGCCTTACTACTGGTTGCTTGCTTAGGGAAACAATGTTAATTTCATTATCTGAATGATTATACAAGAGACACTTAACTCAACTGGCCAGAAGTAACCATACTAGTAGTAAACCTTTACTTTGAAACTGTAATTCCCTGCTGTAGCATCAGCAGCTACAAAGGAAAGCCATGCTTTCTGAGCATGAGGCACATATGAAGTAAAGTCTAGCTGTTTGGAACAACAGATAAGCAGAACCACTCATCTCAAGAACTGCTTGTCACCCAAACGTCTGAGGCCACACCAGAAGAATTGGATGGAACCTCTCAATCCACTTGAATACTGAGAATGTTGTAGATTCATCACCTTTTCACACACTCAAAAGGAGACAGACTCCCAAATCACTCAAGAAGCAGAATTCTCTTCCACCTCTGCTGAACCAGAGAATTAAACAGTAGGAATACAGTACTGACTGGATCTCGTGGAGCTACACTGTCAGGTTCTTGCTGACAACCAAAATAACTGATGGTCAGTCCAGACAGACTATACACACAATCCTGTTTAAAAAAAAAAAAGAACTGCAAAAACATAAACCTGAAGCCATGTCCTACAACTCCTTCACCTTACCACTACCTGCTGTCTATTTCACTGATTATTCACAAATAATGTTAAGTGGTGCATGGCAAATAGTTTGAATTTACAGGTGGCTCTCACAGGTTATCCAAGAAGTATTAATAACCACTTGCCAAGTCATAACTTGTTTTCCTCTCTGCAAACATTACAAATAGAACAGAAGCCCTTATGTAGAAGGTGAGTGGTTGACAGCGCTGCATATTTACTGATGGTTCAGGAAAAACACCAAGAGCAGTACTGATGTGGAAAGAAAATGGACAGTGGGTAAATAAGGTGTATATAATAGAAGCACAGGCGACAGCAGAACAAGCCCATCAGACACTAAAAAAATATCTTGTTAAAGCAAAAAGGGGGAATGAATGCTGAAACACCGCAGAACAGATTCAGGAAGGGACCGTATGTGTTGAATTACTTAAACGTGCGGGAAGATCAGGGAGTGCAGCAATCTCCTATAGTAAGGCATTTTTCATCTTTGCAAAAAGAGGGGTAGCAGCTCAAAAAGGAAGGAGCCAAGGTGTCATTAAAATCTTTGGAATCAGGCCAATGGGAAGGACCATGTTAGTTAATAACATGGGGTCGAGGATGTGGTTTTGTTTCCACAGGTCAAGGACACAAATGGATGCCAGTGTGGTACGTTGGTTTGCATCTAAGCAGAGATAGCAATTATGATGAAGATGATGGCAATACTAATACAGACAGCAATAATGCTGGGGCTATATCAGCACTCATGGATGGGGCAAAGAAGCTTGAAGATGAATGATGATTGAAAAAACCTGTTATAAAGGATTCTAAAGTCAAAAAACTAGCTAACGGCCTTAATCAAAATCACTTTTCTTGCATTAGTATAATTCTGTGTATCTGCAGTAAGAGATGTTTCTATGCTTAATCATGTGCCAATCATGTTTTCCGTGAAAGGTACAACAAACAATTGATAGTTTATATAGTTTATAATGTTTATAAACAAAGAAGGGGAAATGTGGGCATAAAGATTCCAATATTGCATGTATGCTGGGGCAAACAGCCGATGCCTTGGTGTACCTGCAATATTAGCAGCAAGCATGGAGCAAACGGTCAACGTTCTCATGCTTGCTAGCTTGTTGAGATCTTGGAATCTTTATTAAGACCTGTGGATTAATAGGAGTGCACTAGGCAGAAACATGAAGATAAGGGACACATCTGTGGAAAACAGGGGGGTTGCACTATGTCGCTGCACTGCAGGATTCTCATGGGTGGAAATTCACTGGAATAGCTGTTACTGGATACAGAGGCACTATATAAGGTTTACATTCTCTAAATTAAGTTGATCTTGAGCGTTGCCCCCATCAATTAGGTCCGTGCCTTAATTGCTACACTTCACTACAAGATGCTGAGGTGCTGAAGCACATCCAAGGGATGGTAACAAATCTGGCAAAGGTTTTGGAGCACTGTCTTATGATGAGTGGCTGAGGGAACTGTTTTTTTTCATTCTGGAGAAAAGGAGGCTGAGGGTAGACCTTACCACTTTCTGCCATGTCCTTTGAAGCAGCTGTAGAGTGGTGGGTACTGGTCTCTTCAAGGATGAGGTAAAAGCCTCAAGTTGCACTAGAGGTGGTTTAGATGAGACACTAGGGAAAATCTCTTCACCAAAAGGTTTTTCAAGCATTGGAACTTCCCAGGGAAGTAGTTGAGTTATGACCCCTGGAGGTAAAATACATGTAGATATGGCACTTTGGGACACAGTTCAGTGGTGGACTTGGCAGTGTCATGTTGGGAATTGGCTCAGAGACAAAAGGCATAAATCTATTGAGCAGTTGTATGAGCAAAGTCTGCTTTGAAGGCCTTAGCATAAGTAACAGGCCTTAGCAAAGTTAACCGGACTAGGCCGCGGCTACTGACTCGGACACCGTGTCCTTGACAAGATACAGGAAGTCCCTGAGTTAGTTGGTAAACAACTCTAAGAAAGCCAAATTAGGAGATATCATAGCTAATCATAGAATCACCAGGTTGGAAGAGACCCACCGGATCATCGAGTCCAACCATTCCTATCAAACACTAAACCATGTCCCTCAGGACCTTGTCTACCCGTGCCTTAAACACCTCCAGGGAAGGCGAATGAGCCACCTCCCTGGGCAGCATATTCCAATGCCCAGTGACCCTTTCCGTGAAAAAGTTCCTCCTAATCTCTAACCTAAACCTCCCCCGGCAGAGCTTGAGGCCATTCCCTCTTGTCCTGTCCCCTGACACCTGGGAGAAGAGGCCAGCACCCTGCTCACCACAACT
>WAAB01017471.1:1934-13329 GCA_013389865.1 Piaya cayana | reverse complement strand
GATCAGGTTGGTTTGGCAGGACCTGCCTTTTGTGAACCCGTGTTGACTGGACCTGATCACCCAGTTCTCTTGCAAGTGCTTCATGACAGCACTCAAGATCACCTGTTCCATGACTTTCCCTGGCACTGAGGTCAGGCTGACTGGCCTGTAGTTCCCTGGGCCCTCCCTGAGACCCTTCTTGTAGATGGGCACGACATCAGCCAGCCTCCAGGCCAGCGGAACTTCCCCAGTCTTCCAGGACGGCTGGAAGATGATGGAAAGGGGTTTGGCCAGTACATCCGCCAGCTCTCTCAATACCCTAGGGTGGATAAATGGAGCATAGCTAATGAGCCGCAAGTAGAAGGACTATGTAAATGTAGTCTTTAGGGCTTAAGCCATTCAGCAAGTAACTAGCAGCTGTAATTATCCCATAATTATCTGAATCTGTATAAATAAGAGCTATCCGGAGAATAAAGTTGAAATATGCATTATCACTCATACTGAGTTGACTCGCATGTTCCTCTGCCGCTCACAGTGTCAGGTTAGCGGTTGGACTCAAGATCCATATCACAGAAGGGGCTTTAAATATCACTTAGTTCCGACCCCTGTACCATGGGCAGGGACACCTTCCACTAGATTAGGCTGTTCAAAGCCTTATCCAACCAGGCCTTCACTACCTCCAGGGATGAGGCATCCATGACTTCGCTGGGCAACTTATGCCAGTGGCTCACCACCCTGACAGCAAAAAAATTCTCCCTAATATCTCATGTAAATGTACCTGCTTTCAGCTTAAAACCATTTCCTCGTGTGACAAAGAAAAGTTTTAGAATCTCTATGTTGCTCTTTCAGATACTCCACACAAGTGGGATTCATTGGTTTATTTATACATGGGGGGAATAATCACAAAAAACTTTTAAGTATAAGGAACTACTGACTGTCCTGTATTTCAATATTTAGTGTAGCCTCTGCTATTCCTGGTACCATCCTTCACACAGCATTAGCCTCACCTTTGCCAAATGAATTAGCAGAATTGCCAACAAATCAGTTGCTGTGGTGGAGCTTGCTAGCAAACACATCATTCCAACTACTGCAATACAGACCATCATCTTAGTAGCATCACAGTATTATAATCAAAGTAGATAAGATATGAAGGAAAACTTACTCTGCCTCCTTGCATTTCATTTTTCATTTGTTCAAGGTTTAACATGTTGTATTCTTTTAAACATTGTTACTTCTTATTTTCATTTTTTAATTGCTAAAATGCATATTTTGAAATGGCTCCTTTAATTATTTTCCAGCTGTTTATAGACCAGCCACTTTACATGCAAGTATTCACAGTTATGGATATTCAGTTGTGTCAACACAGACTTGGGAGGCCTCACCAGTGTCCCCATCCACAACAATGCATAAATTTGGATGACAAAACCAAAAGCTTATACATGCCATATTCACAGCTACATTTTCAGAAAAAACTGCTTTTTGTTTTCCTCTTAAACATCTCAGAAGAAAGGAGGCTTCTGAAGTACACAGTTTTTTGGAATCCCACAAATACAAGCCTGGCTGTTTCCAAAATACCTGGTTTACATGCATGATAAAGCTACAAGTGATGCCACTGATGTGGTAACAATTCATTATTACTGTAGAAGAAACTGTCAGATTTTATAAAAAAAGAAAGTCTTAAATAAAAAGCAGTGGTAAGTGCTGGAGCACTAGGTAAATTAGGTATATTCTTAGTTTTTAACACAGCTGATTTCCCATAAAAGTCAGTGGTACTGTGATGGAAGTACTACCACACAACAATTCCAGCATTTGCAAAGTCAGTTCCTTCAATGTAAGAGAGTGATTACAACCCAAGAAAAGCTCTCTGCATTCAGCTACCTTACTGAAACGCAGTGAAACAGACTCCACCAAACATTCTGGGGAGAGCAAAACATTCCAGAAATTAAAACCCACCTTATTGCCACATAAAAAAACAAAGCACCAAAAGCATCTTAACATTTCAGTGGAATAAGGATTCCTCTATCTCACTCTTCACTAGCGTTAGTAAAGACAACCACTACTGCAGTAAATTACTATATATGTTGAATAATGTAATAGGAGAACTAGACACTGAGATAATCTTTGACTGTCTCATCTGAGACAACCTTCATGATAGAAAAAATATCAGCTGTGCTCCTGATAGGCAAACTGTGCAGAACCCCATATACCACATATTTCCCTGAAATCCCTTTGATCGACTGGATAAGTTTTACAGAGCTATTCTTGCCCCCACTTCCTCCTCATTTCCTTCAAGAGCCATCTGTTCTCTCTCTTCCTGCCTACGAGGTACACAACCTATTTATGATTCTTACAATTAATCATTAATATACTTCCACTATTTAAAACAGTTTTGAAATAGTAAAACCACATTGTTAAAAGTACATATGTTCTCTTACAATTACAGGTACTTAAAACCTAGGTCACAAAAAATGCTAGTATATTTTAAATATTAATTTGTTATTATTTTAAGGAAGCATTGGACAGAACTCTAAACAGTAGCTGCCATGCATATGAATTTCTCTGATGGGCAAAGGAATGACACTGCTATCACTCAAAGAAATCTTAATCTTCCTTTCTTTTCTACACAATCTTAGCTTTTGTACTTAACAAAAAAACCCCCATGTCCAGCACAGCTGGAAATTCAATGAACTTTCTTCACATGAATCACTGAATGAAGGAGGAAAATGAAAGCTTGAGTTCCCTGAATGCAGCTGAATTCACCACTACTGAAATCAGAGACGTGCATTAAATAAAGACAAACGCAGCTTCTTTATATGCCATTATTATACTAATGCCCCAAAAATACTCTGATTAGTTAAACAGTAGTGGTTTTATCCTAGCTTTTATTAGTTTTCAATATTTGCTTCAGCATCATTATGGGGCTTTATCTAGCTAGCACACTTGTACATAGCCTCACTAATGTCAAACACTGTTGCTGGAGTTAGCATCATCTCCCCCTGAAAGATGACAAGACAAACCCGGAATACTTTTACAGGTGGATACAGAAGTCAACACGAGCTTTCAGCATTTTCCAGTCATAAGATATCATGCAGATACTCATTGGCTTAATTCGTTCTACAAGTGGAATATCATCTCCTTAATGGAAGAATACTAAAGAACAATCCATGGTGAACATCTATACTCTGATCTTAAGCTATTTAACAGCAAAAGAGATTTTAAATCTCTTCCCAACCCACGGTGTTCAGCTTTGGCAAAGTAAAACATTTCAAGTAGATTTACTTCTTTCTTTCCTTTTCATATGGTTATCTACTTCCATCATTATTCTGATCATTAAACTGTTTTTCACTTTGTAACAGGTGCTTGAGGACTCTATTCCAGCTAATAAACACAGACCCCAGCTTGTACTCTAAAGCGACAGCAAAAGAAAGCTTGTCTCAGTCTGTGTATATAGATGAAAGAAGCCCAGAGAGGGATGATCACTCTCTCAGCTACACAGGCTGCATCCAAATAACTGATTCAATTTTTGAGCATCCACAAGTTCACAGATATGCAGTATAACTAAATATACATCTGATTCATTGAGAAAACATGTTCCTATTGAGCATGTTGACACAGGAACAAAAGATACAGATGACTTTGTGGAAATAACACTGTCTGGCAACATGCACTTAAACATGTTTAGGAACAGATCTCACAATCATGAGTGTTTTTTTCCATCAGTTATGCTTGACTGTACAGTAAAATGTTGGGATATTCAAAAGATAAGGGGGAAAAAACTGATAAGAGACATCTTAGATTATTTTTTTTTACCTACCATCTTACCAAAACAGATAATTCATTCTGTTGTTTAGGACTGAATAATATAGTTAAAAACAAACAAGAACCCTTTTGCTCCATGACACAACAGCATGCAATATCAGCAGCTAAGGCTATGCATAAAGAACATGCTCCAGCAATCTCCAATATGTTTATATACTGAACAGAACTAACACAAAGAAAGAAAACATTCCAGAATTCACAAGAACGAGCTGAAATAACTAGATTTTGCAAATGACATTTTTCATTTTCTAAATAGCATTATCTAACTTGGTTTATCTACTTTCTAGTATACAAAAAACCCCACCACATTTCCCCTTAAGAGACTTTTATTTTGTTCATTAGTCTAGTTATATAATTTCAAAGGTTGTATTTGCTGTGTAAACAAAAGACAAAATAATTTTTATGAAACTTGAATGACTTCAAGAACATCAGTTAAAGTGGATGTTATTTGCATTTCAGGAGATCAAGACAAGTTATCCCTTCTACAGTTCATACACACCACGTCTCTTAAGTGAGAAACCTTCTTCAATGTGTTAAAAAGGAAATAGTGGAATGTTATTTCAGAACATATATAATCTAAAAATAAAAGCAAAAGGCTTGCAAAATATTATCCAAAGAAGAGATGCTCAAAATTACATGAAATATTCCCTTCAGTCAGTATTTTGCTTTTTGGAGGTTTTTTTAAGTGTAATTGTTTAGGTAAAAATTTACTAGTCAGAATTAATGAATTCTATAATTACTTTGCAGTTTCCATTTTAGAGGGATGTGAGACCACACAACTTAGAAAAAAAAATTATGTGCAACAACATAGAAATCTTCTACATACTTTTAATTATACTTTGATTATTCATATTTCTGGAAAGACTAGTGAAGTAAAATAGAGGAAATTGTCTCAAAAAAATAAAATCAGTAACCATATCTAAAACATTTTTTAATCTATGATATTTATAATACTTTGAGAGAAGTTCAGATGGGACACAAGGGAAAGATTCATCAACAGGCTGTTTGGTCACTGGTGCAGGCTCTCTGGGAAAGTGGTCATAGTACCAAGCCTGTCAAGAGTCCAAGGAGCACCTGGACAATACTCTTAGTTGTATGGTTTAGTGTCAGCAGTCCTGCAAGGAGCAGGATTTGATGATCCTTTCAGAATATCTTGAGCTGGAAGGGACCCATGATTCTATGATTAACTGGGCTACTGAGGTTTAAGCAACCTGATCTAGCGTAAGTTGCCCCTGTCCACAGCAGGGCTGGAATTAAATGATCTTTAAGGACCCTTACAACCAAACCGTTCCACAATTCTGTATTTCTTGCCATTCCAGACCCTAAAATCAGACTTGCAATTAACTGTTCTTCAAGAGCTACAGATCTCGCATATTCACAAGCTAAATTCTTGGGTGGGGGGAAGGTGTAGCAGAGATCTCTCCAAAGAGGATTGTACTAAAGTTTCCACTGCAGAAGTGGGGATTGAGAAAGGTGAAGCAAAAGGAAATATTAAATATTTTTATGTAGTCTATCTGAGAATTTCCACTGGAGAAATGATTCAAACAATAATGAGTTCAGTGTGCCCATTAGCATTTCAAAGAAAGGGTAAGAGTTTCTTTAACTTCCAAAATGAATTGCGGCTGTGATTTTGCTTTTATTTAAAGAAAAGAAAACACCAAATACTGAATCAGAAAAACAGTGATCCTGCATATCGACTTTGGTGCATTTGCTGCCTTAAAAACTATTTTAAGATACATCTCTATTCTGACACAGCTCTGCCTCACTGAAGTTAAATAAAAAATTGTCGTCTTGTCAGTTTAACAAATGGTATCAGACTCCTGAATCCAACTGAAATGCTTCTGGAAAACCTTAAGATTCAGTCTGTGCCCTCTGTTTTATAAGGGTAAAAGCTCCAAAGAAATCCGAGAGGTACAAAATAAAGTACTGTAAGCTTCCTGTAAATTTGCACAGCACTTTGCACAGGAAATCAACAAACTCACAAACAAAATTCATTACTATTGTATGAGTCAAAGCAAAAATCTTTTCAGTTACCATAAAGCGCAGTTTATTCGAAGGATGTGATGCCCACAAAAGCTTCCAGATCACCACAGAAATGAAACTCTATGCAAAAAGCCAATAATATAAACATTCTCTTCACTTCGGTTTTCATCAGCTGCTATTAAGCACCAAACATGCCTCAAGATGATCAAAACAACCACCTCTGTGGTAATAATGGCACGTTCTCTTTAGAATCCTGCCCAGCAGAGCAAGATTTCTGAAGAAAACTTTTCGACCAGCTTTACCTCCAAATTTTATTCTAAACAGTCTCACCGACATCTCCAGGCTTTTCAATTCAGAGAACAAAATTAGGAAGCTCTATGCATGAACATTCTTTCTCAGTAGCAGCACAAAGTAGCTTTGAGCTCAGGCTAACACTGCTATTTCTTCCAGTTACATGGAAAAAGAGCAAAATTTTTTTTAACATTCTGTTGCACAATACCGTAACATTATTATGTGAAACAGACTTCTAAAGCAATAGCAATATGATGGTTATCTTTACCAAAGGGAGCAGATTATAGCATAACGCTTAAAAAAATTAATTCCTTTGAACTACATTATTATTAAAGAAAGATCTTTTATACCATAGAATCTGAAAGATCACGGAAAGATCTTTTATACCAGGAATGCAGGCTACAACCCTGTAATTGCAATAAGCTGTAGCTGAAAGAGCTTCTACTTAACTGTGGCCTTTGGAGAAGACCAAAACATCAACTGCCTGCAGAAACTGTAATTTTAACATGACAAAAAAATAACCCTTCACAGAGGTGCACTGGGAAAAAAAAGTCCATCCTATACTGTTTACAAAGGCTCATAGTGATAGGATGAGGAGGAATGGGTATAAACTGGAGAGGGGCAGAATTAGACTGGACATAAGGAGGAACTTCTTCACTGTGAGGGTGGTGAGGCACTGGCACAGGTTGCCCAGGGAAGCTGTGGGTGCCCCGCTCCTGGAGGTGTTCAAGGCCAGGTTGGATGGGGCCTTGGGCAGCCTGATCCAGTGGGAGGTGTCCTGCCCACGGCAGGTGGGGTAGAACTAGATGATCCTTCACGTCCCTTCCAACCCAAACTATTCTGATTCTATGATCTTGCTAGCTAAACCAACAAAATATGCCATAAACCCATAAACTTCAGATTATAAAAACAGCTGCATAAAAAAGGATAGGGGAATTTTAGTGTATTTGGTAAGAGGGAAGTACAAGGCAATGACAATATATTTCTCAAGTGAAACAGAAAGTTTACTTTTTACTTCCTGGGCGGGGGGTGGGGTGTCCGAATTTGGCAGAATTTCTGCAGTCCGAATTGTCAAGTCACCGAGTAGTTAAAATATAATGCGGCAAACCCCACCTCACGCTTTGGACACGGCTTAGCCGGACCCGCTGGTCATTAAACAGTGCGAACCCCACCTGTAACCGCGCCGCATTTCCCACAGGGCGGCTGCCGCTCTACGCAGCATCTCCTAATTCCATATTTGGCCACGGTCCTGCGCCTAACCCAGCAGTTTCAACCCGATGCGAGTTTCATTTCCTCCCCTGCCCCGGCCGGGCGGGATGTGTCGCTAGCACCGCGGTGGCGGCAACAGGCTCGGCGCGGCTCTGCTCTCGGTCGGGTGCGCAAGATGCGCACTCGCTGCTGTATCGCGATGTCAACAAGCGCTCACCTCAAGGCTGCAACCATCTCGTTATTTCAACCACTTCCGTAAACACACAGGCAATTCCGAAAGCTCTCTGGATTCAGGAGCACCCTAGAAGTGCCTGTATTTTTTTTCAAACGCCTTAGATATTACTGGTTTTTTTAATGTCGTTTTCCTCGCCGGGAGGAGAAACTGTTTAAACTGCCTCGATAAGGAAAGCAGCATAAACAGGAGGGTCTGGCTCCTCACTGCCATTACAGTCACAACTACGTCGGCACTCAGAACGCGGGGAAGGTTTTCCCTCGCTGCAACACCCCTCGACGCTCGAGTTGCCGCGGCTTTAGCCTTCGTTTTGTACCACTGCGAGACCGAGCTGGGCAATAAGAAGCACAACAGAACCGAAGAAAAATAATTTTAAAAAAGAGCATGTTCACCTCTCTAGTTAAAGACGTGCGCCTAGTTAGCCCAAAGAAAACAAGACCCGAGGGAATTTCCAAGCCGCGGGGGATGCCCAACCCCGGGAGCCGCCGCTGCACTCACCGCCGGGAAACGGTTCCATTTTCTCCCGAGTCCGCCTTCAACCGTCAAGAGAAGCCCCGGCGGGGGAGGGAGGAGACGAAGCTGCAACCGACCACTCTCTTCTCCACTGCTCCTCCGCTGGCGCCGCCGCGGGGCCCAACCAGCCCGCACGGAGCCTCCCACGGCAACGAGCCGCCCCCAGCCCCGCCCGGGCCCCGCCGCCTCCAGCCTCGCCGGGGCCGCACAAACCCGCCTCTGCCTCCTCCCCCCGCACAGACCCGCCTCCTCTTTCTCCCGCACAATCGCGCTGCTGCCTTGCTGCGTTGGTGCCTGACCGCTTCATTATGACCGCTCCTTGAATCCTGTGTTCAGTTCTGGGCCCCTCACCACAAGAAGGATGCTCAGGCTCTGGAGCGAGCCCAGAGAAGAGTGACAAAGCTGGTGAAGGGGCTGGAGAACAGGCCTTACGAGGAACAGCTGAGAGAGCTGGGGTTGTTTATCCTGGAGAAGAGGAGGTTGAGGGGAGACCTTATTGCATGGTTTAATGTTTGACAGGAATGGTTGGACTCGATGATCCTGGAGGCCAACCTAGTGATTCTGTGCTAGTGATTGCTAGCCAGCCTCTATCTCATCTTTGAAGACCTGCTTTCTCTGAAAAATACTTCAGATAGTTCAGCTTTTAAACAGTAGAAAACATGACTCAACCTTCTGGTTTATTTTTCTGATGAGAGGAACAGTGATGTGGCCATGCTCATCTGCACATAATAAGCTACACTGTAATAGGGTGTTAATCTTTGTAATCCAGAAGTTGCCAGGACTTCAGTGTTTTGAAGATAATGGGAGTTAATTCATCAGTCTTGCTAAAACATGTTAGAGGTGGCTCAGAATCAAGTGTTGGACTGGTGAACTATTTGGCTGACAACATTAAAAGGAGATGAAAAAAATGACCCAATTGTTTGTGTCTAGTATGAGCAGAGATAAGTAATGGGGAAGTTTTCCTTACTTCTTGACTGAAGTAGTTAATATTGCTGATTAATGTGTTATTTTTCTCCTTAATATAAGACCCAGTAGCATCTGTGGTAATGTATAGTCATTCAGAGGTGGGGGTGCAATTTCACAAATTTGTATATATTTTATTATTATTGTCTTACTGGTAGAAATTTTAGTGGTGGTAGTTCATTAAAGATGTTTCAGTTTTAGTTTCCAACCTGCAAGACTTTCCCTTTCATTTCCCTTTCCCTTCTCCCTGGGGGCAGGGGAAATGAGGGAATTGGGAGCTCAGCTGCTCAGTTTTAGCTGCCAAAATTGGCCAGGCCATGGCTAAACCATGTCATATACATTCCTCCTTTAATAGGTTGTAGTTAACTTTAGCTTGTTACCTTGTCTCTCTCTGTGTCTGTTTAAGAAGACTTCAGGACCACTTGAATTTATGGAGGGAAAACATCTCAAGGGCAATAAAATTTCTACAGGTGAAATGAAAATAAATCTGAGAGGATAGGTACCATAAGTGCCTTGATAAGAAAGAATTTCTAATGTGAATTATATATCAAAGAACCCTTGCATAGTAACAGATATTTGTGCATCTAGAGGAACATAAAACATTTAAGGATGCTAATGCATGATAAGTTTCAATCAAGAATTTGCAATGAGTTAAGATGTGCAAAGACAACCATATCACATTTAGTTCCATTGCCCTCAAAATTAATTACTTTGTTTTTCACTGTGTATTTTCTTAGAGTCAAGCATTTTTTTTATTTTCTATGGTCTAGAACAGGGGTTTGACAAGATGCCAATTGCACTTCCATTCTCAATAGCCATGTAAGAATAAACAACAGTAGCATACAAGCCTATAGATGGATTACACTGCTACATCACAGATAAGCTCAGCTGTATCCTAAGAAGGAAGAGTCAAGACAGTTAGAACATTAGAACGTTTTGTTGTAGTGTAGACACTTCGCCTGTAAATGGTCTTCCTGCTTTGCTGTTTCTAAGTCATAAAAATAAAGAAACTACTGTAAAAACTTCCAGGTCCTGAAATTAAGTCAATGTATTATCCTTCTTTCCTTGCAACATTTCTTGTATATTCGTATCTCACCTCTAGATTGTAATGACTCATATCTTTTTTGGAGTGGGGAGTGAGTGGGGAAGTGAGGTGGGTGTTTTGGTTTTTTTTTTTAAAAAGCATGTACTAGCTAGAAATTATCATGTGCTATTAACACATCTCCCAGGTGGCACAGAAGTAACTTGCCAGCTTTTGTGGTCAGAACACTACAGGGCATGATCCAGAAGTTGCTTTTTCCTCAGGTGAAATTAGAATATAGTTAAGCATGATGATCTAGGCAGATCTAACAGCTTGCCACCTGCAAAAAGGCAATGTTGTTCTCCCTGTTTGGGTCTTTCTCTTTGCCAACATGTGTTTCATGCTCTCATTACTTACCTTGCACTAACTTTGATGCTCGTTATATTCCTCTGCATACCAAATCCACTCTTCAGCTGCAAAAAACTAATTCAGCAGAACAGTGGGTAATTTAATTGCAGGTTACAGAGTTTCACCAGAATCTACAAAGGACCTGAATAACTTGGGTAAACAGAGGGCTCATAAACACACAGCTAAGCAACCTCAGCTTAGAAAGAGAGGGAAAAAAGAGCAGGGATATTCTTCCATTTTCAGTGGTGACCTGCCTATGGCAATTTCCCCCTTAGGATTCAGTTCTTCAGCTTTCTGTATTATGGATTTGTCACTCTCTTTCCAGTGAGGAATTGTCAGCTTATTTTAGGAAGTAGTCAGTTCCTCTTATCTACAACCAATCGGAACTTTATGGTGTTGAAATTAATTATTCATGTATTGAGAAAATAAATAAATTGATTCACTAAGGCAGAAACTTTATAGAGTAGGAACTCTGGTCAGAATAAATTCATGCTGAGCATTTTAAAAGCACTCACTGTTGGTAGGGCTTTTTTCTTAGGGAAGTCAACATTCATTTACATCAACAACAGCAAAGCCACAGCAATGTGGTAAATGGCTTTAAATCCAGCTGGAGGCCAGCTACACGTGGTGTTTCCCAGGGATCAGTGCTGGGCCCAACCCTGTTCAATGTTTTTATCAATGACCTGGATGAAGGCATTGACTGCACCCTTAGCAAGTTTGCAGATGACACTAAGCTGGGTGGAAGCGTGGATCTGCTGGTGGGTAGGAAGGCTCTGCAAAGGGATCTGAACAGGCTGGACCACTGGGCTGAGTCTAATGGCATGAGGTTTAACAAGGTCAAGTGCTGGGTCCTGCACTTGGGGCACAACAACCCTGTGCAGTGTTGCAGACCGGGAGAAGTCTGTCTGGAGAGCTGCCAGGAGGAGAGGGACCTTGGGGTGTTGGTTGACAGCCGACTGAACGTGAGCCAGCAGTGT